>QEPC01008421.1:2210303-2247167 GCA_003113815.1 Sphenodon punctatus | reverse complement strand
AGGGAGATCAGGGCAGAGAGGTAGGGGGAGCAAGCGTATAGGTGGTATTGGAAACCGTGGGAGGCAATGAGTTTGCCTAGGGATTGGGTGTAGATAGAGAAGAGGAGGGGGCCAAGGACAGAGCCTTGGGGAACCCCGACCAAGAGGGCTAGGGGGGAGGAGGAGGAGGAGGGGCTGCATTTGTTCCCTGGGCCTGAGGTACCCCACCCCTGGCATAGAGTTTGTAATAGAGTAAGGTGTGCATGCAGTACTAGAATGAGGGAAGAAAGGAGCTGCCAAATTCGTTAATTCTTGGGTCATTATAATGCAGGGTACTAGAGAGATGGTTTTTTGCACCTCAGTCAAACTTACACTATACTTACTATATTTAGTCCCTTGCTTCTCCTGAGCTCATGACCTGTTCGTCATGAGGGGAATGAACAACTGTGTGCGATGGTTAAGCAACATGGTCAAAGTCCAGACAGCACTAAGCTCTGTTTATTAAACTCTGCCATTTACAGCCTCAGCTTTGTTTTAAAACAGAACTTTGCAAGTAAAAGATCAGCACATTAAACATTGCAATACCTAATCCCTATTGAAGTACGTAGTTAGTAGACTGATGAACTTGCCAGTTTGCCAGCTAACACCACTCAGTGGAATTGCAAAAGACATTTAAAAAGGATTGTGCACAAAAATTGACCAACTGCAGGCCTGCTCTTCACACTGTTACATGACTGTGTACACAAGAAATGTGTGTGTGTGTGTGTGTGTGTGTGTGTGCAATCTCTGTAACTGCATGCACATACTAAGGCATTCAATTGCACACACTTCTGTTCAAGGACAGCGGGTAACTCAAATGAACTGATAAAAAAGTGAGTGCGTTGTCATTGTTCTGATCACACTAACTTGCCATACTTTCGTTATAGCCCACAGAAATGGAGAATATGACCAAAGACGTAGCATGTGGAAAGTTGGCATAATGCAAAGTATAATGCATTTCAACTGGCAATTTTCCTGTTGGAGGAAAAAAAAAAAATCAGACACTAGGCTGAAATAGAACAAAAGGACCAAGTAAATCAAGAGCTGTGACATTCATTAGCTAAAAATAAATCAATAAAACCGTCATCTATTTGAATTTTAATCCCTGTGCAATTGAAAATTATGCATGATGTTTAAAAAGTCGAGACACCCAGCTTTTTGTTCTGGGAAGAGATCGACTGGATGCAGCGGTGACCTGCTTCAGTCTAATTCTACGGGTGAGTTTACCTACAGAAATATATACCTCTCAAAACCATTTTGAGACTTACATTTTACACCAAGAACTATGGATAAAAATGGTTTAAGGATTAAAGTAGCTAGGTTCATGTGACCTCACTGAATTTGGTGAAGCTGTGGTCTCCTATTAGATGGTCACAATTTGGATCTTTTGAAAATCTAGGGAAATATTTACCTCTCAAACCATTCTGAGATACCTTTTACACCAAGAACTATGGATGAGAATGGCTTAAGGATGAGAATAGCGAGTTTTATGTAAACTCACAGGGTGGGTGGGTGTCCGAATTTGGATCTTTAATATACAGAGTAGTTATGTGATTGGTGGTTTGTAATTGAATGGACAGCTGATTTCAGACTGTAGTTCTAGCTTCACAGTGTTGCAGTGGCCAAGCTGTCAGCTATGGGAAGATCAGGTAGTTACTTTTATCACTCTTCTAGTCCTGTTGTGTATTGAGTGACCTTGCTTGTCTGCCCCAGTAACGTACATTGGGTTTGGCAGCCTGCAGGGAATCCCCCCCACCCCAGTCAATGGAGAGCATGCCTCTCTTCTGATGCGCTATACTAAAACAATGCTCAGAGCATTGTTTTAGTATAGCGCATCAGAAGAGAGGCAAGCTCTGTTTTGAACCCACTTCCTTCCACCTCCAGGCACGCATAGTAACAAATTGTTAAAAGTACAAGTTGAGGCCTATACTCACCAAACTAGGGTGCCAGGCCAGCAGCAAAAGGCTGAGTCAGCTTCTATTAAAATCGATGGAAAAGGCCGAGCTGATCTTTGTGGATTTGGATCAAGTCCTTAGAATTTTTTCTTGTGAATTCAACACAGGCTGCAGTCCTAAAACCACTTGCTCCACAATAATCCCATTAAAATCAATGGACCTACCCCAGAGTAGATAGCTTCAGGATTGACTGTACTGTTATCATCAGGGTTCCTAGTTTTCTCTTTGCAACAGAAAACCAGAGAAAAACAGAGATTTTGCCTTTTCCCAGAGAACTCCATAGAAAATGGCAAAACCGTACAGGTTTGGGAACAGGACACAGCAAGCGCGGGGCAGTGAAGACACGGAGTGGAGCTGAAGGAAGACAACCTGAAGGCATGTGCTGTGGAGGGGCAAGGGAACTATGAATTGGGGCGGTCAGGTCTTCTGGACCTTGGGAAGAGGAGACAGGAGTTGGGCCTAATTGGGCCCATAGTAGCTTCCTGAAGTGCCAGCCTCTATAATTTCCCCACTTTCTGGTTGGCAGAGTGGTCTGCGACCAGGCTGGGAGGAGGAGGAGGCAGCGAGCACAGGGCAATGGAGGGGAAACAACCTAAAGGCATGTGCTGTTGGGGGGAGGGGCTATGCATTTTGGGGGGAGGTGTCACAGACCTCAGATTTTATTTTTTTGGCCTGTTGGTGGGAGAGGTAGCTGCAAACTTGCATTAAAATGAAAATATTACAATAAAATGTGGTGTTCTAACTCATACCTATATATATTGTGGTAAGGGAAAGTCAACTAGTGTTTACATTTAATCACAGAAAAACAGATTTTGATTTTTTTAAATCAGAGAATCTATGGGTTTTTTAATCAGAGAATTTCCAATTTTTTGTCATGGAAAACTAGGAACCCTGGTTATCAGAAGCCAAAGCAATATGTGTAGAGCCCAACTCTTGAGCAAACTGAGGGGAAGACTAGTGCAGCTTGTCTCTCATCCTGTATAAAGGTCCATACAACATCAATGGTCCATACTGTAGTGGCTCACCTTGTTCACAGTAGGGGAAGAAATTGCTTGTAGTGTTCAGTTGAGGCCTCAGACTGGGAAAGTGGGACAGAATAAAATGTGTTGGCTAAGGCCAAAGCTCCTAGATTGCATTTTGGACCCTTTTGAATTGCTGTGGGGCTTTGAAATTCACTTTATGCCTCAGTTTCCCCAGTTGTAAACTGGCTTTAGAATACAAGAAAAAACTGTATACACAATGGGATATTAACTCTAGTTGTATTTATAGTTTGGCTTCAACACAGTTACTTCCTGAAAGACTAAGCCTGTTGTGAGAAGATGAGAATTGGTTTTCGAGGTGTACCAGAATAACACACTTAAGAGTCGAGATTTAAAACTTTCCCAAATCTTAAGGTTGTTTACATTAAGGCAAGTGCACAGGACACAGGCTGTGGATCCAAAAAGCCATTACACCAAGATTTCTTTTTGCTGATATTATTATCATTATATGTCGTCCATTTGAAAAGGACTATTTGGAACAGATGGCTTGCTATCACTTTAGCGTCCAATAGTTGCATCCAGAATTGCTATTTAGCATCCATATTGTTACTTGAATGGCTCACTTGCCATGATTGGGCCTGACCAGTGGGAGGGGAGGCCTCTGCCTACATGACAAGGATATAAGTCTACAGTTCTCTCATGAAACTTCATGCACATTTTTTTCTGCTTAGTTTCAAGCAAAAACCAGGGTTACTTACCTGTAACCTTGGTTCTTCAAGATGGGCTCTGTCACTCACACCTACAGGAGCTGTGCCTGTGCAGATCAGCTAGTAAACTTCTCAAAGCAGTTTTCTGCTTGCGTTCCGTAGCTGCTCTTGGTGTGTTTCATGCTACGGCAGCTTTTGCAGCACTATAAAAGGAGGGGAACAGCACAAGTTACCTCTGTTCCTTCCAATCTCCACACAAGAGCATAAAATGTGTACTTTAATGTAAGACTCTGACGTAGAGGGGAAGGTGGGTGGGTGGTGTGAGGGACCTAGCCCATCTCAAAGAACCAAGGATACAGGTAAGTAACCAGTTTCTTCAAGCGGGGCTCCGTCAACTCACACCTATGGGAGAATAAAAAGCAGTCATCCTGAAGGGCAGAGGCTGATGCCTACTTAAAGGAAGTTGTAAAGGACAGCTCCCACAAAATTTGCATTTGAACATGCAGCAACGTCAAGGCATAGTGCTTGGTAAATGTGTGAGCAAGAGACCATGTTGCAGCTTTGCAAATTTGGTCTATGGGAAATTTGTAGAAGAATGCTGCTGAGGTAGCCATAGCCCTGGTGGAATGTCCCTTAAGGCCCAATGGTGGTTGTTTTGCAGAGATTTCATAGCACCTAGAGATGCACTCTACTAGCCATTTGGATAGAGTTTGTGAGGAAGCCACTGACCCAGGTGAAGGTCCTCCAGGGGTTACAAAAAGATTGGCAGATTTTCTGAAAGGTTTTGTTCTGTCAATATAGAACGATAAAGCCCTCTTGACATTCATGGTGTGCAGAGTCGATTCACCTTTGTTTGCATGGGGTTTAGGGAAGAATATTGGCAGAGGGATCTCTTGAGACATGTGAAAGGATGAGATTACCTTGGGTTTACTAAGGAATAGAAATAAATTGTATAGCATCGCCCTGTTGTAGGATCTCTAATACCCATCTGTCAGTAGTGATCAGTGACCATACGGTGGAATGATGGGAGAGCTTATCAGAAAATGGTAACGTCTCAGTGAAATATGGTTCTGAGCTCTGGTCTTTGTTGCTTGGATGTAGAAGGTGGAGAATTCGTTGATAGGTGTGTTCTTTGTTTGGGTTTGTATTGACGCCTTTGCTGGGTTTGTGGCAGGGTGGATGGGAAATACTTTTGTGATTACTGAATGAAATTCGATGAATACCTAGCTTTCTTATATGATGGGGTTGAAATGTATCACTTTTTTGTCTTGAAGGTGACTCCAAGGGTGTAGGCAGTCCTTCTAGTGTCTTTCACCTTTGCAAGGACATCATCTGTGTCAACGAGTCATCAAATGGTAGGTTTTTGATTTTGGATCATTTCTGTAAGGGTAACCCTGTAGCCTGAGCCAAGTGGCATCTTGTTACTACCCCGTTGACCACTATTGCGGCTGCTGAGTCTGCGATGTGTGTACTGGTAGTCAGTTGGGACTGGGCCAAGTAAAGGCCTTCAAAACATAATGAATCAGCCCTTTTCTTGTGCTCTGGTGTTGTAGAACTTGCCTCAGGATGTCGCACAGAAGATGTTGAAAGGTGGACATGACAATGCTGAGGCATAATTTGAAGCTCTGAGAGTCGTGAAAGAAAAAGTCTTTCATTCCAGAATATTCTAATCAAGAGGGGAGGTGTCTGTAGTCTTGTACTGCTCTCTCTCAGAAGATTCTTGGGCCACCATAGAGTTAGGTGTGGGATGCTTGACAAATATGCTGTGAACATCTGCGGGGACTGGGTAAAATGCACTAAAGTGGGGCAGTGTGTGAAGGCGTCTTCCAATATGCCCTAGAATTTTTCAGCAGCCTTTTGGATAAGAGCAAGCTGACTTTAGAAGCGGCATTTTTGTTGAGCATTTTATAAATGGGATCATCTTCTTCCTCTTCTACAGAAACCATAGTGAAATCAAGGGTCTTTGCCATCTTAGTGATGAGCACCTGGAACTACAAATATACGATCTTGGAAGCATTGATAATGGAATCTGAAGGGGATGAAGAAGTGTCATCTGAATTAGGTAACAAAGGTATAGAAGAATCCTGAGCAGAAGTATTGAGAAGTATTTGATGGAGTCCTTGTTAGAACCCAGAGGAGTAACCCCATCCCGATCATTCCTGGGTGGGATAGGTTGTGGGTCATACGGAATCTGCAGGAGAGGATCTCTTGCTGGTTGCATGGAGTCACTGCTGTGAAATGGGACAAGATTGGCAGTGCTGAATGGAAGGAAAGGTAGGTCGGTGTTGGAGATGAAGCTGGCAGTTTTGGTAGTGGTGGCATCTGTGGAGGTATTCTCTGCTGTTGAGGGGTGTGGACAGACATGTTATCTGTCGCTTGCTCTGTCATGATGGAGACAGTAGAAGGTGCTGACTGATTATGTTGCTGGAGAATAACTTTTAAAGTCTGTGCTATTTGGGCGAGAGGGGGTTGTGCCTTGGTGCCCGTATCCAGAAAACCTGTCGACATGATTGGTGCTGGAAGAGGAGCCAACATAGGTGGCTTACCCAGGGAAGCAGATAGTGTTGCTCTGCGTGGTCTCAATGTTGTCTTTGCAAAGTGCTGTGGATCATAGTTGTGGTAAAAGAGTGTCCCATGGGTATGACTAATACCGTGGGGACAGCTGGTAAGGAACTTGGACTTGTGGCCACTGATGGTAAGGTTGCGCATAGGCTGGAGAAATGTAGCCATGTTGGTGCATGAAGGGAGAGGGAGCCTGAGACTGTGGCGATGGTAGTGTATGTTAATGGTGCCAGACTGGAGGCGGAGCCATTGGTCGAGGACAGTGGGGAGGAGGAGAGGAATGTTGCAGTTCATCAGTATCCAAAAAGGAGATACTCTGTGAAAACTGTGGGGACTGTCCCACAGAGTCTTTGGGTGTCCTGGATGATGTTGCTGGGGTAGAGATGGGGGTCGTAGGTGATTCCGGAGGACAGAGGGAAGCTGTGCCAGGTGGTGAGGAAGATGGTGTAGTAGGGTATGTTTTCTTCATCCGCTTTGGTCCTTTTCCTCAGATTTGTCATGCTTCTTTCTTTTAGAGTTGTGCTTGGATTTGTGATCCCTCTTTGTACAGGAGAGGAGATAACTGGTTTAGTTTTCTTTACTTGCCTGGAGAAATGGTCGTCACCATTGGTGCCATTGCCGCGGAGAGTGTTAGTAGCTGGTCTGGAGACTTCTGTACTGATGGGGAGTGTTGGACTGAGGATGTGGGTGCCGGAGGCAATGAGGTGGCCATTGAAGGTGGTGCTGAGTCCAGCTTTCATGGAAGTGCAGAATTAGAGCTCTGAATTCGACCAGTTCGCTCAATGGATGCCTCCAAAGCTTTTTTTAGTCAGCAAAGATTGAAGCTGCATCCTGCAGTCTTTGAGGGCTCTGCCTGACAAACTAGTGCAATCCTGGCGGCCCGCCAGTTTATGGGCCTCCTCCTGGCAGATGAGACATTAATCGTGCGCATCAATGAGTGGGATTGATGTTGGGCATTTAAGGCATTTTTTGAAGCCTCCATTTTCAGGGGTGGATGGCATAATGCGGTCCGGGGTATGGACCCCTGCAAGAATGGTGTTGAAGTTATTGAAGATCAAGTAGTTGAGACGATTCCTAGAACTGCCGAACACTGTAGCAGTTGGAAGAAAATGAGGTCTCTCGTGCTCTGCCCCTCCTTTTATAGTGCTGCCAAAGCTGCCGCAGTATGACACACACCGGGAAGGGCTATGGAGCATGAGCGGAGAACTGCTTTGAGAGGTTCCTGAGCCAATCTGCAGAGGCACAGCCTCCCATATGCGTTGACAGAGCCCCACCTTGAACAACTCAGGCTTTTCTGCAAAATGTATCTTTCCTGTAGACAAGTCCCATTTTTCATGTCTTTGTTGGCCGTTTGCAAAAAGTGTCAGGGGGCAAGACCCTTTAGATGGATGACCCCTGGACCTGTTCCAGGGGTGGTCAGCCTTGACAGCGCCGAGTTTGAATGGATCCAGCACCTACCGCAGCCCACAATTTGTCCAGTCTAAATAACGAGGTGCAGCAGCCTGTCTGCCAAGCAGATGGGCCACTGCTCTGTCCCCGGCCGGTGTTCCAAATTTGGGCCACCGACTCTGCTTGCAGTGCTCCAGGATGTTCTGGAGCATCGCAAGCAGAGTTGGCTGGGCAGGTAGGCCTGATAAAAGCCCAATAAGGGCAAACTAACTCATTGATTTCAGTGAGCTTTAGAACTTGTTCAGAGTACTTTACAATGGTGGGTAAATCTTATTATTCCACATCCTATAGAATAACTGTGGCACAAAAGGTAATTGATTCAGTGAGGTAGAGTCAATGGGTGTTAACAAATGTGACAGCTACCCACTTAGGTCCGCTTGCCACCGTCTTGTTTGTTGGAGCCCTGCCAGATGTTTGCCAGGGATTTCTCCTGGGCGTGGGTGACAAGCCTGGGCTGTGATCCTGGAAACCTCTGGAATCACCGCCTGGGCTACTGTCTTCCTAACTGGGCCAGAGAGGGCTACAGTAGGCTATAACATTTGTTATAGACCACCATGGCCCAGTCTGGATCGGGTTCACAATGGTCAGCTGCCATCATAGGCCACCATGGCTGCCCGTCATGACAAGGTGGGGGTTGGGTGCAGCACGGGGGCAGGGACAGCCAACCACTGGCACATTTGACCCAGGATGTCTTGCCCAATATCCACGGACCCAATATCTCCCTGTGTACTAGCTCTGTCTCCAGGTCACAAATGGAGTTACTAGAGCTGATAAATAACAATGAAAACTAAATGCCAATGAATATGTTCATGAAATTATTCTTGTTCAGCTTCAGATCTGCTCTAGTAGTTACATGTGGACTTTGTTTCCCTTTCCCCCCTTTATTTTAGACTGAGCATTAGAAGCAAAGGTGTATGCAGATGGCTAAGTTAAATATAAAACAGAAGAGTACGCTGAAGAGCTGTAAAGACTTTGCAATGCTGTTGGGATATAGGGATTAAGGGTAATTTCCAAGATATTACCAACCAATTATTACTCTTTCGAGGGGGAAAAGAAAACACAGGGCCAGGGTCTGTAGCATAGCTCATTTTATTGTTTAAACAGTTTTTGCATAGGAAATATATCCGCTTCCAGTAATTGACTGCAGTATGAGCAGCTGCTAGCAGTATAGGCTGGATATAACAGTAACAATCACATTAAGTCAAGCTTGATTTACACCAGTTTAAAACTTGTGGCAGTTGAGTTCATTTGTAACCTACAAAAAAGTACCCAAAAGAACGCTATTATCCTCCAGCCAGGCACAATAAAACCTTTTGATACATTCTGGCTCAAAATGGCTCTGATGCCAGAGGCCCCAGTTCCAAAAATTAATTATAGTGTAATACATCCTCCTGGTAAAGGTTTGTTACACTAAGATTGTGCATGCACCTTCTCATTTAATTAAAATACAACCTTCAGTTTTTATGGCCTACAGTATGGGAGGGGGGGGGAAATGCCAGAAGTTTTAAAATGGATCAACCCTGGTGTGTAGCTAGCAAGCAATAACTGACTACTTGTCACCTACAGTTGTACTAAATGTATCTAAAGAAACACACAGCCCTACAAAAGTTGTTCTCAGAGAAATATCATTGAGATGGGGCGTCTCTTCCCAGTTTACTAAAAGTTCTATATGATATAAGCACAAATTAACAGCTTGATGAAGACATAATCTAATGCAGCTTTTGAGAAGCTTATGCCTGGGATTTAGTTACCCCTCACATTCTACAATGTTGTAGAGATTTTTATTTTTTTATTTTTGAAGAAAATGTTATCTGAAACATATTTACAACTGAACTCAACAGAGACTGTGAAATTGAACAGGCACTGCTCATTTGTTTGAGTTTTTTGGTAAACATTTTGCTGGTTTTTTTGTTTCTTTCTCATTTTGCATCAACTTTTATCAGTCCATGCAACTTCAATGCCCTCAATGAAGAATGCATAATAAGCCATACTTCTTAAAAAACTTCCTTCTGCATATAGAGATACATTTGCCACATCAGTCCCTGTAGCACAGTTTTCAAAACCATTCTGTCAAAAATACAGTAATACAAAGACTGGCTTTAGTGTCACTAGCTCACACTGCTTTCCATTTAGTTAGGCCACCTTTTGTTTTACTGGTACTGTATCATGCAATAAAAGTAGCAAAGGCTTAGGCTAGCATATGGGGTTGCTAGTGGCACTGAAGCCCTTTTCACAAATTCAACATACATTTGAATTGCAACACACAGATATTTCTAAAGAGTAATAACTAGTGAACCCTTTTATTATAAAAAAAACAAAACTACTTACAACCATTGAAGAAAAAATTGCAACAAAAAAAATGTAAAAATTGACCGTCTCCAACTTGTCCCCTTTACTATTAACAATGTGACCAACAGAGCTGTGGCACGGAAACAGTACAAAGAGTTGTCATGGCAATAAGTTTGGCTGATGCAAAGGTCATTGTGCGGGGTTAAGGGGCAAAACCAGTGGTCCGTGTTATCCTCCAACTGCAGTGCTCCACCACACCCACACAATTTTGAGGAATTAGAAAAAACAGGGGAACTAGCAGAAAGTGCAAATAAGAAGGAGGCAGTTTTCAGCTCCTTCGGCATGGAGTAGAACATTCCACTTTTGATTTTTTTCCTGTTGAACTTGTTTAGCCTGGATTTTTTAAAAAAAGTTTTCTATAGAAACCCAATAAAAAAAGTCCAGGAAGCATGCAGCTGGTTAATGTTAACAAAAGACCTTGACAGGAACATGTAAACGATATTGGATGTCATGCTTGGGGCCTTACTGCCAGCAACATAATAGAGTTGTTTCATTGAAAGTGAATACTGTACACTGAATATGGGATAACTTTCTGCAGCCTTCATACTCTCACACAGAACACAGAATTTAGAGTTTTAAGTCCAGAACACACTCGGGTGTCACAGCTGAGTATGTCCCTGTGCAATCTCTTTCATTAAGTCCTTATGAAGCTACAAGTTGCAAATCCAAAGTTCTGCTCCCTGAGGACACAGCTATGTGAGACATAAGTACTGTTGTAGTTCTCTGCCTATCCTGAATGCTCTGTGAACCTAATGTTAAATACCATTGTGTAACAATCACAAAACTTTTGCTAAAGGCCATATATACTAATAAAAAGACAGTGGTGCTTCCAACATTCTGAAATGCTCTGAAAACCAACTTTTCCAATACTAAATACAACAAAATAACCTTCATAAAATATAACTTTTCTCCATTTACAATTTTTTTAAAAGGATTAGTAACCTATGCTTTTCAAGCACAGGAATCTGCGAAATAACTCCTAACATGGACAGATTTTTTTTAATACATAAATTAAGAAACTGGAGAGTTTTAACCCAAGTCCAGTTTCCAAACAAGGAATATTCTTGTTTACTTTAAAAATGGAAATAACATATATTTCCATTATAATTGTTAAAAAGTTAGCTTTACAAACAAGGGTACTTTAATTAAAAAAAATCTTAACAAAACTATACAGTGTACAAATTACTGTCTACAAGGTAGGCGGTTCGTTAAGAAGATCCTCCGTTCTTCTCGCTACTTGCAGCTTCACAGATTCATTCACATATTTTAAATGGAGATGCCCACCTGAACATTACCCCACAACTATATTGCTATAATTAATATTTTGCCATGTCTTTATGTACAGTCTCCTTCACTGTCTTTTTTTTTTCCTTAGTCAAGCCTCAAACGTTCATGTCACTCCAGGGGAAACACACTTCAGTGGCACTGCTGAGAGGCCAGGGCTGCAAAGCAACTAATAAAGGCAGAACAGTGCACATAGAACGGGGTGGCTTGATTTAGTCAGAATACACTTCCTGGTGAAGTAGGAGGCTACAGACTGGATTTGAGTGTCCTCAATATTTTCTTAACCATTTGACTTAGGAGCTTTCTTTTAAAAAAAAAAAAAAAAAGAGAGAGAGAGAAGAAGAAAAGAAAGGCTGCAATCCTCAAATCACTTGCTCCAGAGTAGTGCCATTAAAGTTAACAGAACTGCTATGGACAAAAGGGCTTGAGGACTCAAGACGTAACTGTGGTTTTTAATCCAATCAGGCCTTTATATTAAAGAGGCAGGCAGAAAAACCCACATAGTCACTAAGCAGTTTAATGAGGAAAATTTGTTCACACAGAGCAAGTTTGCCTTTTAAAAATAATAATTGTCCATGTTTTATAAGCTTGATTTGTTCACACAATTGGTCAAAGATACGCAAAAAGTTCAGTTAAAGTATCTACTTTCTATAGGAATAAGCATCATTTAAATTAATTATTGCACTTGAAAGGTCTGAACTTGACTTGTTTTCATCCTGCTCTGCTAGTCAATGTTTAAGGGGCATCTTACTGAATGGGCTAATCAAATACAGTTTTCCAGAAGAACATAACCATGGATTATAACTGTTCATTATTAAGGGATGCACTGAGAGAACAATGCATGGTTGACTATCAGGCCATTGCCTCTGGGATCCTCAAGGTGGTCTACTATGTTTTGGTTATTCTTAATAGCCATTTGTTTAGTGAATGAATTCACTTACTTTGGGGCCCAGAAAAAGAGCAACATAACATTGGTTTCATTTTTGATTTAGCTAAATCTAAAAAAAAAATTTTTTTGGGGGGGGTTATTATTAGTCTACATTTCCCTCTCTATTGCCATTTAGGCTTGCCTACATAGCTCTTCTAGCACGCACACCTCACAGGTGGTAGCAATGATATTGGAGCCCTAGGGAGACAGGGTGCTGGCAGCTGCCTCTGATTTTACCATCAGGGACAAATGACACAACAGTAAAAGCATCATCAACCTGTTGCTAGTAGAACCCTCTCCAACATGTCACAGCTAGAGCTGCACCTCAGTACGAGTTCAGAGGTGGAGAACTTTTAAAAATGGTTCAGCCTTGACTGCCAGGGCCTGTATTGTCTAAGATGACACCTACTCTTACGAATCTAATCTCCCTTTCATAGGGATGCTTTGAAGGAAAATTGAGCCACAGCTTGTAGCTGCAGCCTTTGCATGCATAGGTTCTGCAACCTTAGGCCCGCTTGTAGCCTGTAAGATTTTATACCCAACGTGAAATAAAATTTTATTTACATTTTGATCTAATTCTACTTCAGTAAATGCAGCTTCTCATCTGACGAAATGCATCTTTTTGCATGTGAAGAAATTATAAATTTCTGGCATCCTCTCGCTAAGGTAGGTGGATGTATATCCGATATTGTGCATGAATAAACATACAAGACCCTTTGACTCGGGAGGGGGGGGATGGGGGGAGAGAATAGTCCACAATAATTTGAGTACAGCAGTGAGTAAAATTCTCTGCTAGTGTAACTCCATTTGAGTCAGCTGTAGTCAATAGAATTTTACCAGATGAGAATGTGCATCTCCTAGGTCCATATTCAGACTGCAGGAGGGAATGCGCAGCCCAAATATGTGCGGGGATCGGCGAGTCTGAAAGCCTCCCCCCCGCCCCCCACAATGACTTTGCCGGCAGAGATGTTCAGGGATGCAGAGCAGGAAATTGAGCTCTGTATCCCTGTGCGTCTCTGCTGGCAAAGCCACGCCAGGGGGGGGAGGGGGGCAATTCAGACCAGATGACCTCCGCACATATTCGGGCTGTGCATTCGCCCCTGCAGCCCGAATATGCACAGCAGGGGCGTGTCTGAAAGTAGCCTTAGAAGGCCTGCCGCCACTGCTACTGTTGCTCCAGAGGGGCTCTGGAAAGCTTACTGCCACCGCCACTCCAGATGGGCCCCATGCGTCTCAAGAGTGACGGCAGCAGTGGCAACAACAAACCTCTTCAGTTTACTGTTCAGAGTCAAAGGGCCCCTGAAAGCACAGGGCCAATGAGCTAGGACCCTCATGTTAGACCCGTTTGTTCTGAGCTAAAAACACACTCCCAAGTGTATGTTTTAGGATGCGGTATCTTTGCCAAAACTGGAGAGAAAAAAAAGCTCATCTCAATGTGTGTCTTGACCTCTCAACGGTATTTTGTTGTTGTTGTTGTTTTTAAAGTAAAACAATTTCCTCAAGTCAAGTCTGCCTCCAACAGAATCTATTATTATTATTATTATTTAAAATCCAGAAATGAGTTCAGCTTGCACCCCAGGTGGGAAGTTAAAAAGAGGGAACCTATTTGAAAAGTTTGTCACAGTAGGTAGAACAGTCGCTTTGCAGCCCTCGCCTGGCGAAGGGTGCACGGCTTCACAGCTACACTGTAAAGTGTTAAAAATCCTCCCCACCCACCCCAGAATATATATATATGTATAAAAAAAATCCCCTGTCCATCTCTCAGTACACAAAAGGACCTCATCACACTGCAAAAATAGCAGTATCCCACTTTGGTCAATTAAAACAAATGAAAAAAAAAAAAAAGCATACATTATTCTTTTTTTCTTTTAAATCTGTGTACTTACCTATAATAACCAATACAGCTAAAAGCACTACCTACATAGGCAAAACTTGGTATTGCATAATTCGTATAAATTTGACACCCCCCCCCCCCCAAATATTAATTGGAAGATGAAAAACATGAAAGGTTAATAGAAAAAACATCAAAATACTGAAAATATTGCTGGTCGATTACAATTTTTAAGCGGCAACTATACACAGCCATGATATGCTTTATAAATGTGAGATAAAGGTATAACTGTCTAAAAAAATCCATGATGTCACACTTTTTTTTTTTCTCGTTTTCCCATCTGGAGTACAAAATATTTTGTCATAAAAATGGTAAAGATTTAAAATGATAATAAATGCAGCAAAACAAGTGTAGTGATGTCACTTTTTTTAGATTTCAAGGCAAGGCACGTAATGTGGACATTATATCTTCGTGCAAATTAGGATTACTGGAAAGAGTACTTTTAATCAATTTTTTTTTAAAGAGACTTAGAGGCAAAAATGTGTCTGCCCATGCACGTTGCTGTCAATACGAGAAATTTGTTGAACAAGGCTAATTTCTGAAAGCACCATGCAAGTTTTCAGCACCCTGTGATAAGCCTGTTTTTTTGAAGAGTGCATTTTTAAAAAATATATTTTACCCCACACCCACCCTGGCATTCCCAGTTTGTAAACTGTAAGCTTTGCCCTTGTGACATGGATTTGCCTTTCTCTTTGTCTCTAAAATGCAGATTTTATAGAACCTTTCATACACCCTATGGGTTCTTGATGCAACCAGTAACTTTAAATAAATAAACCTTACCTCAAAGGAGGTAGAAGCTAAACCAACATAAGTGCTGTGTTTTCATTAATTTCTTCTCAAGTACATGATTTGTCTTAATTTAATGCCTTTTAATGCCCTCAAAAACTGAGGGGAAAATAAATTTGTTCAAAGTAATTTTTATTTTTTTTAAAATCCCCTCAATTTAGAGTCCAAGGGCTGAAGGACTTATAATGATGATCCCCTTTAGATATAATTTTTAAATTGCACTTGCCTCTGTAAGTGTTTCCTTTACTGGGGAAAATGCTATTTCTGTTTAGTTTTATTTTACTGTTGCATGAGGAGATAACACTTTTACCTACACCGAGGCATTTCTTCCATAGAGCCTGTGTGTTCAGATTGAATTTGAAAATTCCAAACTGGGTAACACAACTAGAAAAGGCTGGATTAAGGGCCAAAGTTAAATAAATCTGTACTGATAACTAAAGGCTACAGACTATTTATTTTTTTTCCTTAAAGAAAAAAAAAACTTTTAGAAATCAGTGTGTTGAAAAAAATGGCTGGCTCACGGCCCTCGTGCTCCTGCAGCTCTGGTGCTGCCTCCTAGCCTTTGTTTTGTGAGATAACCAGGAATAGTGATCCCATGCGTAAACAACAATACTAAACCAATAAAACTAGCTTATCATGCAAATATTAAGGCATCTAGAAAGTCAGTTAAAATATATTGTCAGAGACAGAACATCTATTTCCCAGTGTACTTCATATAACAAAGGCTACTTAGCAGGGGCTGCAGTTTCTACCCATCAGTGAAATATCATCGACCCTTTTTATGCCATTACAGTTTTTCAACCTTAAGGGAATTAGTGATTGTAAGTGCTGCAATTGCTGGTCTATGTTCTTCTTTCTTCAGTTTCTTTTTTTTTTTTGTCCTGTTTTCCTTTCTTTTCAATTTCTGTTTCCCTCAGTTGCTTGTTTCTGCTTGAAGGAAAGGCTCTCCAATTATGTTCAAACCATAATTTTGGACATTTGTCGGCAGGATTGGTGTCCTGTTTGATACTTGAAAAGGAACCAAGCTAGCCCAGTTACCAGGACTGTTGAAGGAAAAGAAAAAAAGAATAGAACAAAATTTAAGAATTGTGCAGTGGCAACAATGTAATAAATTTCATGAAGAATCAATTAAGTACGAATTATAAATATAAATAGTTAAAGATCAGTTAAGCTGGTAAATTTGTGAATGTTGCTCAAAATTACATTACTACAATTTTCTAACAAAACAGTTCATTTGAAAAACATCAATTTGTTAATACTATTGTAAGGAGCTTTATTTGTAATTGCACACAAGCAGTCTGGTTCTCAAAGTGCTTTACTGGCACAGGCCCCACTTAAGTGAATGGGATAGCACCGGACTGTGCTTTGAGAATGAGAGCCTGCCTCCTTTTTCCATGAACAGATAGAGTCAAGTATATGAAGCAAGTGCAAATAAATCATACGCATGAACTCTTGCTATACCAGCAGTTCCCAAACGTTTGCTTCTGTGACCCCATTTTGAGACTTAAATATAATCCTGTGATCCCAGACAGCACAAAGACATGTTTTTCAGTTTATCAAATATCTGTCTGCATCACAACCCCATCCACAAACGGCAGGGGTGGAGAACCTTTTCTGTCTTGGGGGTCACTTTGAAAATTAGGTCCGAGGGCCAGATAGAAGTTGTGGGTGAAGGTGGTTAAGGGGTGTATTCAAGAGAAGAAGAGTCCAGATCATGGATCTGTGCCATGAATCTGTCCCTTAGATTTGTGTGCATGCCTTCATCTTTGCTACTTTATCCTGGTCTCAATTTTTCAGCAGCTGAAGGTAGAAACTAGATCCAGGGACCCAGATCCTGGCACTCAAAAGGGGCCACATAAAAATTTGCTGAGGGTCATATATTTGGTCCCTGGGCCTGAGGTTCCTCACCACCAATATATGGCATAACATCACATCTAGGCCTCACCCACTGTTTGTGAACCTCTGTATCATGACCTGGGAGGCCCAAGGCTAGCTGGAAGCCTTGGGACAACCGTTGCTTAGGAAGACTCCACCCCCTTGCCTTTGAGGGCGGGGCATAATTGGGACGTGAGCCCAGGCTCATCACAACCTGATGGATTAGTATTAATGGGAGCTAAGGGTATGTGCAGCAAGGGGAAAAGAGACTGCTTTATTTACCTTTAAAAATGCGAGTGAGGATTAAGATTACACATGGCAATTTTGTGTATCATATCATGGATTTAATTTAAAGATGTACTTTTACATACTGCCCAAACACAAAACACAAATCTTATGTGCGAGATAAATCCAGTGCCAGTAAAGCACTTTGTGCGAGGTAAATAGACCCCTTCACATATACAAGTTCAACCTATTTCAATTACAGTATGTGATTGTAGCTGCGCAAGTCAAAAGTGTGCAGTAAAGAGAGATTTCCCTAACTTTACAGCCTAGAAAAAGGCTTGAGTTTTTAGAAATATTTTATAAAAGAAAGTACCTATCTCCTAGAATAGCAGGGTAAAATTTGTAAAATCAGCCTAAGTCATTTTGGAGCTTTAGTCTCAATGAAAAGCTAATGTGACTTAGGTGTACTTTTGAAAATCTTGCCTATAACTACGATGGGACTCTTTTACCACACAGTAAAAGAGCAAAGAGGAAAGGGCCACAAACACTTCCTGTCAGAAGTACTTACCAGCAGTCACCATTGTAACTGGCTCACGGTGAAAAGCACTAAACCCAGAGTAAGGAAGTGTTCTCAGGATTGTTCAGGTAAACTGTTTTGGTTTTATCAAAGAGCTTAGCTTCAACTTAAGCACCTTTTAAAAAGTAGTTACATTTTGAAAAATGTTTCGCTCCAAGCAGAGCATTGAGAACAGTTGTGTGGACACGTCTGAAAATCTAGCCACTTCTCTTCAGTGCATCTACTGGAGCTGATCTTTGGAAGAGGCAGCTTTTTATTTATGCATATAAATAGCAGTTGATAGGCGCTGAGCTCTTTAGAAATTCTGGTCTTCTATTGTTTAGGAAAAGTATGGGTAGCTGTGGCAGAGATGAAGTTGTCTGTGTTTACCTAAATTATGACTGAGCCAGTCTGTCAAAATTAGACATGCTCAACTGATCAGATCCCTTGTTTATTGCACCCCATTTAAATGTCCAAATACCCAGAGGGCATGTGCAAACCAGATACCTACATACCCACATGGCCAGTTAGACACCTGGCTCTCCATGTGTGCACACAAATGTTTCTTTCGTGCAGTCATGCTGGCTGTGTGTACAAACACTTTGGTGTAGTACAATTGCAGATGCTTAACTGAAATCTGGCCCCTTATGTCACAACTCTTTGTGAAGGAACAAGGGAAGGTATAATTATTATCCCTATTTCCCAGATCTTCCTTTTATGACCTCTTCCCTGAGATGTATGCACCTGGTGGCAGCAGCATAGCTACAATGAAGCAAGAGAGCTCAGCTGAACCTGGGCCCTGCACTCTAGGATAGGGCACCACTAAGAAATTTTCTGGGTGGGTGGGGGAGGAGGCAATCGGTCAAAACTCGACTGCAACCCACTCTGAAAATTTCCCAGTAGAGCTGAGGGCGCTTACAAAGGCTGTATTCAGATGTGCGCTTAATTTGCACAGCAGCGGCAGTGGCATCGGCATCGTGCGATTTAAAGCAACGCGCACATCCAGGTTGGTGTGAATGCACCTAGTGTGCATAATTCAGCATAATGCGAACTGTTGGAGTGCGGTTTTAAAAGCTGCTCCGAGCAGCTTTTAAAACCGCACTCTGACAGTTCACATTACGCTGAATTGGTGCAGTCACACCAACCCGGAAGTACGCACGATGCCGCCGCCGCTGCTGTGCGAATTAAGCGCACATCTGAATGCGCCCAAAGAGTCTTGCCAAGAAGGAAGTTTTCAGAGTGGGCACGGGTGGAGTGTTGGCTCCACGAACTCTTAAAACTTCCTTCCTGGTGGGTTTGCTTCCACTCCAAGGGGTATCACTGGGAGCCAGCAGGGCTAGCCCAAGAGTTTGAGGGGCCATGTGCCAAGCCGTGCTGCTGGGCCCCAAAGGCCGGCGGAACCTTATGGCTGCACTGAAATTTATAGCTTCCCTGCACGTTCGTTTTCAGTCATGTGCACCCACCTAACACGCATCCCTACTCACCCCCCCCACTCGTCCCCACGCATGGAGCACCAGGGGAAACGGTGGCTACTATGTGGGTGTGGATGAGTGGTGGGTGAGTGGGGATGCGTGTGGGCAGCTGTGTGCATGCCCCATCCACGCACTGGCACACCCACGGACTCCCCCACCTGGCGGAGCCATGTAAAAATGGCATGTGAGGAGCCACTTGAAGAAGAACAGAAGGTTGCTACCTTGTAAATAAGGTTCTTTGGGATGGTTCCCAACATTCTCACAACACCCACCCTTCCAGCCTTGCATGGAATTTTTTCCTTATATTTCTAGAAAGGGTTGGAAGGAACTGTCATTCTGATGGAGGAGAGCACTTTTTATACTACAGGAGCTTGAGACCATCATGTGGCTATTATTTGAATAGGGTGAGTGTGCACAACCCAGTTGTGAGAATGTTAGGTGCCATCTCGAAGAACCTTCTTTACAAGGCTGCAACCTTCTGATCAGCACGTGGGCAGGAGCTGTTTGTAAGCAAACAGCTTTATCTACCAGTCTGATTGGTTGTCCCAGCTGCTGCTGCTCCTGCTGCAGCCTACAGAGGAGGGAGAGGCCGGTGAGGGATGGGGTCCGTGTGCCTGGGGCTGGCTCTGGGGGCAGACAGCGTTGCGGGCGAGCTTTCTACCCTCTCCCTCCCTAAGGAAAGGCTCCCTCCGGTAGAGGCAGTGAGCACTGAGCAGCCCCGGCCCGGCTGCCTGATCTCACTCGCCCCACAGAGGCGGAGACGCGGAGGAGGCTGAGGCGTGGAGCGGAGGGGAGGGGGGGCATGTGCCAGCCAGCGGGGGGGGGAGGGCAGGGCCATGGGGGAAAAAAAACCAAGACGGGACAGGCAGCCGGCCAGCAGGCTTTGCTACCAATGGGGGTGGGGAAACATTTTTTAAACATCTGTGTCCCGACTCCCTCTCCGACCCGCAGTGGCGATGCTGCGGGGCTCCCTCCCTCTAAGGCTGCCGCGGGGCCATGTGCCTGGGCACCAGTGGCACATGCCTCGGGCCGGCCCTGGGAGCCAGGGCAGCACCACAACCTTTTAGGGGGAGGAGGGGAGACCAAGGCTGGCAGGGAGCCTTGGGACAACCATTGCTTAGGAAGACCCTACCCCCTTGCCTTTGAGGGCAGGGCATAATTGGGACATGAGCCCAGGTCAATCATAACCTGATGGATTAGTACTAATGGGAGCTAGGAGGATGTGCAAGGCAGAAAGAGACTGCCTTATCTACCTTTAAAGGTACAAGTGATGATTAAGATTACACATGGCAATTTTGTGCAATAATTTCAGCTGCTGCTGTGCAGTATGGAAGGGTGGCCATTATTGCTTTCAGCAGTCTGTCTTCAGGGAACTCTGTATTGTGAGGTAACAGTGAGCTAACTCCATTTACTTACAAACAATTCTTTCTGTGTCTCTCTTAGGCCCTTTTAAAATGGGCCATGGGTGTGGGATCGGTCTGAGGGCTGTGTCCACAGGCATTCCCACTCATGGAACAATCCCCACTCACGGAACAATTGCCGTTTTGGCCAATTGCTCCATGGGTGGAGGTGGGTGTACATGCATCTTTTGCAGGAGTGCGCATGCACTCACACCCACCCACTGCAGCAATCACATGGGTGACACCCATTAATGCCTACACAGTGAATCTGCGTGGGCAGGAGTGAGCCTATCTCATGTCAAAAGGGCCTTCCTCCCAGAGTAAGCTCGTCTGGCCCCAAGCCTTTTGACATTTCGGTAAATTTGTAAGACCTGGCTGTTTGCCCAGGCCTTTGGGGAGGGGGTGGGAGGGGTTAGGGGGTGTTTTATCTTCCCCCACCCTTATTTATTTGTTGTTTTTATCCCAGCCTGTTTATTGTAGTGTTTTTATGGATTGTTTAATATTTTGTTTTATAATTGTTTTTATGATGAAATTGTTAGCCGCCCCGAGCTGTTCGCAGGAAGGGCAGGATACAAATTTAAATAAATAAATAAATAAATAAATAAATAATTCTGGTTAGTTGGAAATAGACTTGTGTGTGAGATAGCACCAAGGGTGCTTTCACACAACATTCTCACAGCTGCCCCCAGGAGGGGAGGGATGCTGTGCAAACAAATCACACCACTCATTCTGCAACAGGCTTCCCTTGCTGGGGAGAGGTGTTGGAAAGTGCCCTACGGTTAACATTTCAAAATCTATGGATATTTTCAGATGTGACAGGAACGCTGCTAACCACACTGAACCGCAGTGGAGTCTATTTGCTCCCGGGCAGATCTCCTCCACAGTGAACACTCGGCTGCGATCAAATTGACCACGGTTCTGGAGGCGAGGCCGGCCTCACCTCCAGAACCATGGTTAGGTTGGCCACGATCGGGGCTGGGGCTGGGAATGGCCGCGGATAATGACTGTTACCCAGCCTCATCCCGAAATCAGGTCCCAACCACAGGACGGGATTGGGCGCAGCGGCTGTCTCCCCGAGGGTGGGCGACTGTGGGAGCGTGGGTGGGGGGGGACGCGGGGCCGAGTGGTCGCATGTCACACTGCTCAGCCCCTCCTTGATTCCCCACAGCGATCAGGCTGGCACATCTAAAGAACGGCCGGTCTGATCACGGACCAGGATCCGGAATGGATCCTGGTCCGGGTTTCAGCGTGTTGGGCCCGGAGGCCCAGCACGTCTGAAATTACCCTACGGGTATTTTCAGATGTTACGTGATCACAGTCAACCACACTGGATCACAGTGGATCCAGTGTAGTGGCTGTGATTGCTTACACGTCTGTTTGAGCCCCACCAGATGCTCACCATGGTGAATTCCTGACGTGGTTCAAAGCTAACCATAGTTCTGGGGTTGAGGCCAGCCTCAGGGCCAGAACCGTGGTTAGCTTCACCACAATCAAGGAAGGGGCAAAAGTAACATCTGTTACCTTGACCCGGTCCAGATCAAATCCCTGACCGCAGGTAGGGATCGGGCGGCTGGGGGGTGGGGGGGCAAGCAGCTGCACATCATGCCGCTCAGCCCCGCCCCCTCCCCGATTCCCCACAGTGATCAGGCCAGCACATCTAAAGGATGGCTGTTCTGATCACAGACTTGGATCTGAGAGAGATTCCGATCCAGGGTTCAGCGTGTTGGGCCTGGAGGCCCAGCACATCTGAAAATACCCTATGATATCAGTGTAAGTTACAGGTGCCCAACACCCAGTCATCTGTGTTCACTGTGTTCTTTCCCCATTATGGCAACGGAAAGAATGCACTGAATGCAAGTCCCTGCCTATACCATTACCTAAGAAAAATCAAACTGCTTGTATTTTGATGCCCAAAATGAATTTAAATGCCCAAGTTTTCATCTCACTTTGAACATATTGCCCCAAGTTGTACTGGTATCTTTGAAATCAATGGCCAAATTCCTATGGGAGCCAGATGGGCCTTGTTTCTGTGATTATCTGGATCATGGGCACACTGAGATATATGTTAAATATCTGTAGAAACACTGACGTGGTGGCATTTTAAAATCTTGACAGCTAATGTGAATTCCACTGGAAACCTATTTATAAATGTTCTATTTTTCATATATGTTTTAGATTTACATGTCTAGTAAAGCTCAGCGATAGTAAAATTCGTGTTCCCACAAAAATGAAATTGACTTTTTAAAATCCAATGTTTGTTGTCTGCCTAGGAAGAATATTTTGTTGCAGTTTAAGAGCCTAGCTAGTTCTACAGTAAATGTTAAAACATGCACAAAGAGTTAAACCCATGTATACATTAAAGATTTACCCAATGTCATCTGATGAAAAGATTATGGTTCTAAAAACATACTCAATACTAGGATCTTTTGTAAGATACTTAATTACTTCAGCATCTCTCTCCATCTTCCTTCACTATTTGTATTCAACAATACATTTCTGTTCATTATTACATTTTAATTAGAACACTTTTAAAGATTATACTAGGTGATAGCTAGTAAATGCAAACAAAAATTCTTTTAAAAAACACATACATACACAAGAGAGAATAACCTAAAGAGAGAGGGTTTGGGATATACTGTTCTAGCCATTTAAAATAAAACAGAAAAGTGAAAGGATGTAAATTTTGTGGCATACTCAACATGGAATTAGAAATTTTAATTATTTGCACTGCAAAAAAGTAGTCCACAAATACACTTCTTACAGGCTACTATCTTTTTAGAAATTTTGGTGTGCACTTAAGTAGCTGAAAGTTGGTGGGTTGTTTTTTGTTTGCTTTTTTTGCTTCTTAAAATCAACAACCTCCTAGTGACTATGGTGGACAAAAGAAAACCGTTTATGTTGACAAAGAACAAATTACTATTTATAAAAGCTTTCTGATCCAGTACTTATGCAGAGGAGACACAGATCTTTATTTTTTTGGAAAATGTTCAATAAAAATAAATTGTAGTAAGTGACTAATAGGCCTGTTGTTGTAGTATGACTAACAAATTTAATTTAGATGTTTATTTAAACCTTTCAAACCTCCCATCTTACATTGTGACCATGTCAAAAATGCAGTGTGCAATATATTTGTCAATATTGTTTATGAATCCTTGGGGAAGGATAAATTTCATATGTTAACACCATGCAGATCCCACATGAGTTTTACAAGCCTCTGTTTACCAGTATATTGCTTAAGAATTATATGACATAGGCCTTTCAGATAGTGTCTGGTTTATACTGCTGGGGGGAGGGGGGGGGACCCAGTTGCATACAAAAACCTGCCAGTGAAGTGGTATGCAGGCTTGACTACTTTGATTAAAAATAGAATCACAATTTCTGATCTCAAATCAGTTGCTACTCAGTGGCTAAAACTTGCAATACAGGATGGTTCCTTCAGTCTTCAGTGATTTATCTAGAGTATTCTTAAATTTCCAAAACGATGACACTTCCAAAGAAAAGACCTCCAGATGTTGCAGGTATAGAGTTGCATTTTAGAGCAAAGGTTTATGAGCAGGGATCTGTGTTCACTGCGCTTCAAAATGTAGTGAACTCAGGTTCCTGCTTATAAGAATTCATTTTGATGGAATGAAGTTTATTGGGTGCAGACATGTCTTACCACCAAGAAAGGTGATGTTATCCTTGTCAAATTTAGACAATACACAGCGATGAGAAATGGAAGGGATCTTAAGCAAAATGGAGGAGATACAAACTGATGAATCCTGTTTGGGGTCTCTGAGAGCAACTCTCGTATAAATATGAATAATCACAATACTAAATCACAACAAGTTCTTTAGGCTCTGTTAAAGATATAGCTAGGAGCCTTTCATACTTTGAAACCTCATGACCGTTCCACATTTCTTACAATACACTTCTCTGTTTATCCATGGAACAAGTACACTCTGGGCAGAAGTAGAGCAAGCTTCTGTACTAGGCCTTTCCAGTACACTTTGAGATTTACCTACAAGGACCTTGTGTGAGGGGAAGAGTTTAAACCTACATACCAATTGGATCCATGTCTTCTCGAAGACCGTTTTTACACAGGCACCCCCTCCCCGCTGGGTGTATGTGCAATGTGGGGGGGCATCCGTGTACATGCCGTGGCAGTGGGTGGGGGGGATGGGTTTGTCCAATGTGAGCAGCACAGGCAGTGGGTGTGGGGGTGCGCGCATGCTCCCAATGCACACCCATCTCCTACCCATGGAGCCATTTGACAAAACTGAGGCAGCTCCATGGGTGGAGGTTGTCCATGAGAAAAGGCACACACCCACCTCCACCCACTGTGGCAGCACAGCCATCCCCCCTCCACCGCTGCCTGTGTAAAAAGGACCTATGACTCCCAAGAGGAGTGCCTGCAGCAGGACAAATTATATGGCAGAAGTGGGCAAACTGTGGCTTTAGAGCTACGTGCAGCTTTTTGGCCCCATTGTGATAAATGGATGCAGCTCTCAGGATTGGAAAACTTTGCCCACCCCTGTTAAATTACCTTTATATAGGTTTGCAATGGTTGGAGAGGGCACAAGTAACTGCTCACTTACATTGGCTAACCTGTGCAAAGGCCAGGAATCATGGTCACCCCTCACTTCAGGAATATACATGCCCTTCCACTCCTGTATTGTCCTGGGTATTCCAAAAAGGTGGACTGCCTCTCTACCTATAACTGCTGTTTACTGTATGCATGCTGTGTTCATCTAAAGTATGAGAGACACAAGAGACAAAGTAGTTAGATGATAACTTTTATTGGAACAGTTTTCACTGGAGAGTGTAAAAGCTTGCAAGCTTCAAAGTAGAGCTGAAATGGGCAGTAGGGCTGCCCATTTTGACAGTCTGGAAGTTGTAGCTGGTGCAGAATGTGGTGGCCTGTCTGCTTACTGGGATGGGTCACTGGGAGCACATTACACCAGTGTTCCCCGCTCTGCACTGGCTGCCTACAGGTCTGCCGGGCCCAATTCAAGGTGCTGGTTTTGACCTATAAAGCTCTAAATGACCTGGGCCTTGGCTATCTGAAGGACCGCCTCACTTCCTGGGTGGCTCCTGAGATTGTTGAGGGGCGCCATCCCCGGGTGGGGACCAACAGGCAGGTGTGCTCAGCAGCCACTCCGGCACTTTGGAACTCCCTCCCGGTGGGTGTCTGTCTCAAATCTCCTTGCATTCCAATGTCAGTGCAAGACATGGCTATTCCGCCGGGCATTTGGTAGGGGGGATGGTTAAAGGGTGGCTCTGGGTATTTATTTATTTATTATTTTATTTATTTATGAATTTTGTAGGGGTGTATTTCTGTTATTTATGCACACTTTGGATTGTATGGCTTTTATTGTACTGTTTATTTTAATTGTTTTGATATTGTCTTTTATTGTTATTTATTTTATTATGCTGTAAGCTACACTGAGCTGCCAGAGACAGGAGGTGGTGGGATATAAAATTATATATAAATAACTAAATAAATTAAATAAAAATGCTTACCTGTAAATGGTTAAAAACATCAAATTTGTGTTCCCAAAATGTCTCATTAGTTTCAGGTAGCATAAATTTCCTGAATGGCTTCCAGGTGCACCTGTGTCCTGGGGAAGTGTGGTGGCAGTTGCGAGGCAGCCAGAGAATTGTAGGATTGGAAGAAACCTCCAGTCCACCGATGCACTGGTGCTCCAAGGCAGGATCTGCTCTCGCTACAGCAGCATACACAAATGCTTGCCCAAATCGACTCTGAAAACAACCATGGAGGAAGATTCCACAACCTCCCTAGGCAACTTATTTCATTGTCCAACAGTTTTTACAGTTAGGAAGTTATTCCTAATACCTAACCGAAACCTACATTGTTGCAATATAAGCCATTTCCTCTTGTTCTATCTTTTGTGACAGAAGATATCTTCTGTGATAACTTTCTGTTATAAAGTAGCAAAGAAAAATCAACAAATGTGTTCCTATGGATCCAATAAGATTTTAGAACTCTGGGGGGGATTTTGACCTTGGCCTGGTCGATCCGTGGTATAGTGTGTTGTCTCGAGCCATTGACACAGTAGCACCGAGGCATCTGCTTCTTCTGCTGCAGCAGTGTAGGTCTCCTTTGTATATGGAGGACCTGAGGCTGCTAAAACAGGACAGGTGGTTTGAGGGCAGGTGGCGCTTGACTCGCGTCAAAGTCGACTGAGTGTGGCATAGATCTTTTTGGAAGGACTATGCCGTGGCGGTGGCAGCAGTGAAGAAAGAAGGGGTGTGCAATTCATTTTCATTTTAATTACTAAAACAAATGAGGCCTTGTTTGTTTTAGTAATTCAAATACAAAAACGGATGACAATGGTAACAAAAATGGACAAAAACACATCTGTTTTCATTATAAAAAAAACACCTGAACACAGTAGGGGTTTTTACGAAAACCCCCGAAAACAAAAGGGTAATCGAATCCCTGTTGAAAAAAACATCCTGGCACTGGCCCTTTTCACACAGACACTCTTAATAAATGGGTGTTACATTTTGTTATACAACACCCATTTTATCAGTGTTAAGAGTGTCTGTGTGAAAAGGGCCATTGACTCCCCTGCCAACTACTGCCCCGTCTCTTAATCTCCCCTTTTTAGGGAAGGTTATTGAATGAATGGTTGCCTCGCAGCTTCAGGCACATCTCAATGCTATTGGATTCCTGGACCCATGTCACTCAGGATTTTGTCTTGAGCTTGGCACTGAGATTCTGCTTGTGGCTTTTGTTTTTGACACTTGCTCGGCAATCAACAAGGACAATTGTACCCTGTTGATTTTGTTAGATCTTTCACCGGACTTTAATACAGTTGATCATGAGGTGTTGCTGGCATGGCTGCGTGACCTGGCAGGAGTCGACTGGTGATTCACAACCTCTCAGACTCGGTTCCCCATCTGTAAAACGGAATATGTGCGAGTATGTCTGAAAAATGGACTATGGGAATATGTGTGAGTCTGTCTGTCCCTGTGTCCCCTCATCCTTGTCTGTCTTAGATTATAAGCCTACTGGGCAGGGACCTTTCTTTGGAAATTTGTAACTGTAAAGTGCTGCGTACGCCTTGTAGCGCTATAGAAATTATAAGTAGTAGTAAGGGTTTGTGGGACTGATCTTAAGTGGTTCCACTCATTCCTGGCTGGGCAAACCCAGAGGATAGTGATGTGCAGTGGTTCATCATCCCCTCGGGTGCTCCCTTGTGGGGTCCTGCAGAGGTCCATCTTGTTCCCACTCCTGTTCAATGCATATGTGAGGTCCCTAGGCAAGGTTGTATGGAGATTTGGAATCAAGTGCCATCAGTACACTGACGACACTCAGGTCTCTCTCCCCTTTTCATTGGACCTGGGTCCTGCAATCTCAGTGCTTACCCAGTGCCTGGCTACCATTGGGGACTGGATGCGGGCAAGCCGATTGAACCTGAATCCAAATAAAACCAAAGTGATGGTGGTTGGCCAGCCATGTGATCTGGGGGATGTAGGGACCCCTGTTGATAGGGTCCAGCCTTCTTTGGTCACTCAGGTTTGAAGCCTTGGGGTGCTCTTGGATCCATTGCTGCATCTGGATTACTAGGTCGTGGTGGTGATCAGGAGTGCTTTTCACCAATTACATCTTGTGTGAAGGCTGCAACCTTTTTTTTATCAGATTCAGATTTGGCTAGACTACTTGAGACTAGTCTGCAATGCACTTTGTGTAGGGCTGCCCATGTTGACTGTTCAGAAGCTGCAGTTAGTGCATGACATGGTGGCTCATGTTCTGTCAGGGGAAGGTTACCGGGGGTGTATGACACCAGTGCTCCAGGGTCTGAACTGGCTACCAACAGCCGGTGGTGCCCCAAGCCAAATTTGCGTCTGCGATTCATGGATTTCCTGCAGAATCTCCTGCCCTGCTCCTCTCAGCACAGAATTTCCAGCCTGTGCAGGGAGGAGATTTCACGGGAGAAGGGGGATGGAAGAAAACTCAGGGCTCCTTCCTGTAGGCCAGGCTCTGTTGGGGGGGAGTGGGGCTGCCAGGGATTGCCTCCCCTCTCACCTGCCCCAGCCTGGCAAGTCAACTCACCAGCAGCAGCGTCGGCAGCAGCAACTTCTCCCAGTGCTCTCTGGCAGGCTCCTTCTCCCAACGTGGCACAGCCCGATGATGTCATCCAGCTGCGTTGCCCTGATAGGCCTCGTGGGGCAGGCCAGGAAGTGGCCAGATGGAGCCGGCTGGAGAGAGCTGGGAGAAGATGCTGGGGAGGGTGTGGGGGGAGGAAACCCCCTGCCCACCCAACCCAGCCTGGCCCAGTGTACTGAGGGTGGGGACAGATGCCCGCAGAATTGGGCCCTGAGCCTCCCAGACTTCCACGGAATTTTAAAAAAAATTCCACGGGAGAATCAGGGCCCTGCCAATAGCTGTCCAGGCACAATTCAAGTTGCTGGTTTTGACCTATAAAGCCCTAAACAGCTTGGGCCTCAGTAATCTGAAAGACCGCCTCCTCCCTCATGTCCCGTTTGCAGCCTCTGAGATCAGCCAAGAGTGCCCTCTTACAGGTAACAACTGCCTGTGAAGTTTCTACAGCTAGAGCCCTCAGAGCAGCGTTCTCAGTGGCTGCCTCATGATTTTGGAACTCCCTCCCCATGAAGGTTCATCTAAGCTGGAGCCTGCTTATCTTCCAGGGATGATGCAATACCTTTCTATTTGGCCAGGGAGGGACAGGATTGGATGGGATTGGAAGGGGGTTAAGGAAAGGGTGCGGGAGGGTTAAGGAGATTTTTTGTTTAGATGTTTTTATTGATTGTAAGACACCCTGAGCCATAATGGGAAAGGTGACATGTACATTTTATTAAATAAATAAATACAATTACAGGGTTACTATTTTCAAGTACAGTTTTCACATGATAATTCAATTATAATTTAGGTCATGGTGTGTTTTTTTGGGGTTTTTTTTACAGATAATAAGTTCTCTTCCAAGAGAGGAGGAGGTTAGGGAATATTTTTTTTAGTTGTTTTATGTTTGTATATTTTGTAAGCTGCCCTGAGCCTAACTGGGAAGGGCAGGATAAAAATTTGAATGAATGAATGAATAAATAGCCTTTGATTAAAGTATTACTGGAATGGACCACAAGCGGTAGAGTATTTATACAGTCCACTGTGGAGGTTAAATAAGTATGAAGAGTAATAAAATTAAGCAAATGACAGTGGTCTGAAGCAGCGTTCCTCAAACTGAATGGGGAGGGGAGTGGTACTCTGTAGGATGCGCAAAAGGTCTGGCTCCACCTTGAGCAAGGGGAAGTTCAAAAATGATGGGGTAGCAAAGGAGAGTGTAGGGGAAGAAGCAACAGAAGGGTGGAAAGGGAGTAGGGTGTGTGTGTGTGTGTGTGTGTGTGTGTGTGGGGAAGGGCTTCAGCCACAACAAGCAGGAAGATGGTACTCATTCTCCAGCAGTTGGCACTTTGCTACAAACTAAGCATTTATGAGAAGCATTAAGTAAATATTTTTCTATCCAAACAGGAAAAAACACTCTCTTAAAAATTACATCTAAAATTACAATCTTTAGTTGCAATTTTACTGCTTTATTCTATAATGATATTGGATTTTACAAGTTAAACTGGATCACCCTGGTCCAGTACTTCGCTGAAACATCTAGCAACACCTTAAGGCTACAGGAAATTACTGACTCACCATGAAGCCACGTTCACACATTTAAAACTAAACCGACTTATTAAAGTCAAAGCAATTATTCAGATATTAGTAACTCACTTCAGTATGAAAACCTACACCAATTTAGTACCGCCACCATCTGCCCCTAGTGGCCATGTCATGCAGGTGAACACAATAAAACCTTTTCCTTCATGCCTTGCATACAAAGCATTCCAGGATAAATTCTACAGAGTTGTCAGCAAGAGAGACTTTGTGCTGCAGCCTGAGAATGATTTGTATACTGTGTTCACCAACCAAACAGAAAGGGTACATCTGTTTAGAAAGTGAAAGAGATTATTTGCTCCCAATGATTCCAGGGTACATACTTCACTTCTTCCTCCCGAATACCATCGTTTGGCGTGTGAGTGATACCAACGTAACAAGCGAGATAAGGACCGGTTTAACAGTTCGTGTGAACATGGCCTGAGTTTTTACTGAATCAAATGTCTCACAGTGGCATTATCCTACTTAAGTGTGCTTTCTTTGATGAGAGCTAAGATTCCAATCACTAAGAGTCATTAAGGGCAAATGGGACTTGCACAAGTATAATATCCCTTTTCAGCCAATATAAATGTTTATTTATTTATTTATTTATTTAATTCAATTTATACCCTGCCCCTCTCACACACAGGCGACTCGGGGTGACAAACACAAATGCAGTAAAATTCTCCCTCACACTGAAATCACATGTGGTACTTTTCATCACTTTTTGCCCTTAGCTGGTTTATGCTTTGTCAATGAGTGCAATTAAACAGCTGCTACGTTCCAACTTGGAGGTGGATGTTTGTGATATTATGATAAGATATTATGTTAAGTATGCCTTTGCTTAATATAGGAAACTTCCTACAGTTTATTTGGACACAAATAGTCTCACGCACTGCAGATAGGGCAGATGGAGGAAGTCTGGTCGCTATTCAAAAGGACATGTCAGTTCTGCTACTCTAGCAATGGGTGAAAACAAAGGAGCTGGGGGAAGAGCCAGATCCCCTGGCCACCCTGGAGAAGGTCACCACAGCTGCCATACTTTGGGCCACCAGGGAGGACAGTTCAAACAAGCAGCCCCTCCTCCCCCCCAGTAATATGAGCAGGTACTGCCATCACAAGTCCCTCCATGTTACAGGCTGGCAGAGCCATCCACACAAGGAGGACCACTAGACCCCTGCTGCATAGCAGGATCAGACCCGGAGGAGGAGCTGCCACCAAACAGCTGATCAAGGAGGCAGAATAGCGTGCTCACCCAGGTTGTCAAACAGCTGACGTGGGGAGGGCCTTCTCTGCCCCCCACCCCCCGTGAGCGGATTGATGGCCTGCGTGAGCACACTCTTCCAGATGTCCCGATCAACTGTTAGTCGGCCTAGGTGAGCGTGCTCCTTCAGTCTGCCCCCTCTGATCAGCTGTTTGTTGGCCCAGGTGAGCACACTCTTCCAGGCCCCCCGATCAGCTGTTTTGGAGTCTCAGTTAGTACACTCCTCCAGACTCCCTGACCAGCTGTTTGGTGGCCCAGGTGAGCGTGCTCTTCCAGGAGCCCCTGATCAGCTGTTTGGTAGCCTGGGTGAGCATGCTCCTCCACCCCCAATCAACTGTTTGGCGACTCAAGTGAGTGTGCTCCTCCGCCACCCCACCCCACCCATCAGCTGTTTGGTGGCCTGGGTGAGTGCGCTTCTCCAGGCCCGATCCTCAGACTTTGTGGCAGGGTTGGGCAGGGCCTAACAGATGGGAGAGTGCATGTTAGCCCAGATTACCCCAGCTGGGCACACCTCAGCCCGCACCACATCACCAACCTTCTCTGGATGACATGTCTGGTAGCAGCCACCCGCCATTAGGTGGAAGTGGGTGAACGTTTGGTGGCCACCAAACTGACAAGCAGGTGACTCGTGGGCTACTGCGGGCTACTGTCTCATTTATTTTCACCCATGGTTACTCTTTTCTATCAACCTGTAGTAGTCCTCAAATATCGTTTTGGAGTGGGAAAGGAATAAGATGGCGTCAGAAGAGAACACAACTCCCTTCTACTACAAGGAGATTCTACAGAGGTTATTCAGGTTGAGATTAGAGTAGATACTCGCTGTGTGTCATGGAGCCAGGAGTGGGTGTGTCATAGAACCAGGGCCTGCTTGGGCCAGAAGTGTGTGCCAGGAGTAACACTTAATAGAAAAGCCAACTGAATGGAACATGGGTATTCTGGGAAGCAGAAAAGAAGTATGGCATAGAGATTCTTGCAGATATCAAGATCCATGGGTTTAGGGGCAGAATCTATTGGTACTGGAAGGAAAGCAGTTTGGAAGTCAACTACCAATATGAAAAAACAGGAAACCAGGAGGAGCTCAGAGCATCCTCTGCCAAACGACACACATGCTTTTCACATGTAGTGTACAATTGGCCTGTGGATCAAACACACCCTCTGACAAACAAAAACTTTGGAGTATTTAAGCCTTATATCACTTTTAGGCTGCTTGCCCATGTTAAGAATGGGGTGGGGACTGACGTGAGTTCAACTTATGTTAGTCCGGTCATGTGAGACCTGTGATTATGGGCACAGAGGTTTTAGCGTTAATTTTCCCTTCCCCCGGTAAATTCAATAACGTGAGACAAGGCTGGATTTTGAGCTCTCACGTTAGTGAATTTAACAGGGGGAAATAATGCTAAACTCTCCGTGCCCACCATCGGGGGCTTCACATGACTAGACTAACGTGAGTTAAACTCATGTTAGTCCCCGCCCCTTTCTTAACGTGGGCAAGCAGCCTTACTCCTAAATCATGCATACATCAAGAGCTTAAAGCAGGGACGGGGAACATTTTTCTCTCCCATGGTCCACTTGAAAATGTGTACAAGCTACGAAATTTGGATAAGAGTTAAAGGTGTGCTCTAGGGCATCCTCAGAGTCGGGGAAGGGAGGGTCCAGATGGATGCCCTGGATCCATCTATGTCATTGATCCATTCCATATCCTTGAGCATCTCTGCTCCCTTTCCTTAGCTTAGCGCACTCTCGCATTGCTTGGGGGTAGGGACTAGATTCAGGGGCCAGATCCAGGAAACAGAAAGGGGCCAAATAAAAATGAGCCATGGGCAGCGTTTGGCCCCCAGCTCTGAAGTTCTCTGCCTGAGCTCTACATTTAAGTTATTCAGGAGTAAATAGTATGTATGTGCTCCTGAAAAATGAGTACATACTCCCCTTGGCTTTGTACTTCTGTAGCATGAACCCTTTATTTCAAAGTAAAAAGAGAATGGTAACATTTTTGTTTGTCGTGACCATTATGGGGAGATTGCAAAGTAACTATATTTTTTTGGCAGCTGCAGCTGAAAGCTACCGAAGAGGGGTAGTTACTTTGGTTTAACACTCCTCCTCTGCTCTTATAACATGCTTTTATTGGAGGTATAGTAAAAATGTTGATTCTATAATTTCAGGTAAACCAATTAGGCAAACTAAACAAACCATCAAATGGAGGCATTAAAGTGAACCAGAAATAAAACAAACAAGCTCTATTTATAGCCTGAACCTCCAGCTGATTGCACGGCACCCTCTCAGTGTGGATAGTGAAGTCTCGTTCACTTCAGTGGGACTTACGTATACACTAAGTAGCATGTGCATTATCTGCTGGAGGATCGGGTTTCTCATTTCAGTGCAGCAAAGGTTAAACAAAGAACCACATTTCAGCTCCCAGAGTGACTATTCCTGCTCGCTAACACCGTTCTGACTCTCTTTTGTTCCAAGGTCTCAACAGATTTTTTTAGGTAATCGTAACCCCATTTTGTATTTCCTTTCCTTTTCCATAACTTGCTTTATCATTTTCAGCAATAATTCATGAATGCCATGTGTTCGCACTTTGTAAATACAATTAGAAATGTCCTTGTTTGCCCAATAAATATTACACTGAATGCAGTTAACATTTTGTTTGCAAACAAAAACACATAGCAATTTTATTGCTTCAAAAGGAATAATATGATACAAGAGGACTAGAGATAGTATTCTAAAGTCACCAAGGGTTAAAAAGTACAGTGTACACTTGGGAATATTCTGCAATATGCTCCTCCTTCCCCAGCAGTGCTACCAAAAATCAACTGACAGGAAATGTAAGATTAAGTTTGTCCTACCTAAGTGAACAAAGAATGCTCAGAACAGGCAACTGGTTTGCTGTAGAGCGGGAACTTTTCTAATCCTGCTGGAATCTGCAGTGCCACTCAGAAAATATCACTGCAAAAGTTGTTTTCCTTACTCTAAGATCTTGTCTCTGGATCATCTCATTTTGGTCACACTGCAGATCTTAGCGCTTCTCTCATAAAGGTTAACTTAAAGCTCCAAACATAATCATGTGGAAAATGGACATTATTGATTCCTATGGTCCATTGTTCCCCCATTCTTAGTCCCTGAAGTTCAAGTTCAATCTGGAATTACATCATGTCTGGTTTCTCCTGGTTACCAGACGGCTTGAGACGTGACCACAGCTACAGAAAAAACAAACAGCCTTCTTCACGCTTCGGCTCCCCTATCGATTCAAACATAAACTTTTTTTCTTTCTCTCAAGTATGCTTCAAGTATGGAGCATGGTTAATTTAGAGATTAAGTTCCAAATTAGATTATCTAATGGCATCTTAATGGATTGCTGACCCATTTCCTGTGGGATGGCAGCATGCAAGTCTGGCTGGAATACAATTAATTTCTTAGGAAGTGTTCTGAAGATGTTTGCCTAGATGGAAAGGAAACATAATGTTCTGCTCATCTTTCTTTATTAGAGAGTTGGGTGAAACTATATCAGAGATAGCAATTTAATTTGATGAAGACCAGAAATCCTTGAGTTTGTCTGCTGTAAATGCTTTTATCAGCAGTCTTTCAATTCCATTGTTCTCTATTACAAAAGTTGTGTTTGAATTTTCATTTGGAACAAATACATTATTATCGGGGGGGGAGGGGGGAAGCCTTTAATCTAACAGGTGTATTTATTGTTCAAATGTGTTAACTTTTTAAAATGCCACTGAAGAGTCACTTGGTGTATATTTTGTAGTTAAAGAGTTTGTGTATTAGCAATCATGCCCATGAGGTACTACCGTGACACTAAAAAGATTCAAGGCAGTTTCCAATTCCCAACCTTCCACCCACAAACTACCTCACAAACTGCAGATTATTCCATTCATCCACCTTATCAGCATTATCATCACAGCCCTGAGTAGGGCTAAGGGCAAAGAATGCTGCTTTAAAAAGTGGAACATTTTGAACACCCCTACAGCTAAAGCTGAAAAGGAAATTCAGCACTCTGAGAATGAAGCTCCCCTCAGGAGTTCCAGGAACAAACCAGCTGTTGTACTGTACTGATGTGTCAAGATAACAAACTGAAGGCAGGAAATGCTAACAGAGTGCCTTTGCCTGGGCAGTATGAGTGTAATGTAAAGTAACAGTTAACCCTTAAAAAGCAGTACTGAAAGGACTTGATCTTTTAAATACAAATTACAATAGTTGTGCACGTGGTCTCTGCACTTGATGTGCACGTGCTCTCTGCACTTGGTGTGCACATTTACACGTGCCTTTTGCATGCATGTACCTTGGATTGGCCCCTATGAGCCCAAACCTTCGGTGCTTATAAGATAAGTCCCATTAAAGTTATCAGGAGTGCTCCTTTGGTTGCTCCTAGGCCATAATGTTTCACAGAGGGTTTTTTCAAAAGTGACAGTGTCCTGCATTGCCACGCAGGCCACCGTCACATTCATTTTCCTGTGCCATATGTTAGCATAGGATAGATCCCAGCTGTGGTGACAATTAGCACAGGCTGTGACTCAGGAAAGTCTCCAATTCACAGCCCGCACTAGCTTCCACCATGGCCAGGATCTGGCCATCCGACTGGGAATAAAGTGGGCTTTCATGTTTGAAAGCCCACTTTACCGGACCCCGTCCAGAGTACCTACTGGTATCATTGGCCGCCATGGATGCCTGCCTTGGAAGAGGGTAGACCACTGGGTGCAGCGGGGGGGGGAAAGTTCCACATCTGCGTGCCTCCTTGCCTTCCCCGAGGGCCAGAACCAGTCCTGGCCATGGTGGCAGCCCCTCTCCGGACCAGTAAGTCCATGACGGGACCCAAGCACCGTCTTGTTAGAAAACACCCTGAGTCCCTCTCTCATGGGCCACCATCATCTATGCTTTCATCACCTCAAGACTGGACTATTGCAACTTGCTCTATGTGGGGCTACCCTTAGTGATGGTTCAGAGACTACAGCTGGTGCAGAATGCAATGACCCATCTCCTTACGGGGATGGGCCGTCATGAACAAATTACACCAGTGCACCATTCTTTCCACTGGATGCCTATAATCTTCCAGGCCCAATTCAAGGTGTTAGTTTTGACCTATAGAGCCCTACACAGTCTGGGCCCTGCCTACCTGTAGGACCGCCTCACTCTCTGGACCCTCGATCAGCACCTGCGGTCGGCTGGGAGCATCCTACTCGAGGTCCCCCAAGTTTCTCGGGTGGCAACTATGGAGAGGGTGTTCTCGCCGACTGTGGAACTCCCTCCCAACGGAGGTCCGCTTGGCCCCAGACCTTCCCTGAATACTAGAGGTGGGACCCCGGGCCCATTACCGGCTACCGGATTTACCGGTTACCGGTTCTGTAAAAACCGGATTCCCGGATTAAATCCGGTATACCGGTACCGGATTTATTTCATTGAGTTCAATGGGGCGCTGTGTCCCCATTGAACTCAATGAAATAAATGAATTCCTTCCCCCTCCCCCTCCCAGGCTGCGCGGGTGGAAGGGGGGAC
>QEPC01008421.1:2143144-2210006 GCA_003113815.1 Sphenodon punctatus | reverse complement strand
GGGGGGTGGGCTCGCCTCTCAGTCTGTTTTTAAACAAAAATCCAGGCTGGGCAGGGTGGGTGGGGGGTGTCCCCCCTTCCACCCGCGCAGCCTGGACTCGGGGAGGGTTTGTTTTTTTAACTTGGGGCTTGAAGTTTTTACATTGCAGCCATTTTTAAATGGCTGCAATGTAAAAAAAATCCGGTACCCCGGACCGGATTACCGGGTCGAATCCGATAATGCCGGTACACCCGGTACCGGCATTATTGGATACCGGATTTTACCGGTTTCCCGCCCCTACTGAATACAGTGCAAGACCTGGCTGTTCTGCTAGACTTTTAGTGAGGGAGATGAGTGGTGGGTTGGGGGTGGGTGGGTTTCTTCAGCACCCGTGCAACTGCCACAGCGGGTACGGGGCGGGCGCCCATGGGAACACTATGGGCAGTAGGTGGGGGTGCATGCACGATCCCCCCATCATGCACAGAGCAACGGGCGCCAATGCCAGTTGCTCCGTGCATGGAGATGGGTGTGAGCCTGTGGGAACGGCCACACACCCACCTCTACCTGCTGGCAGCGTACATCCATCCCCCCACCCACCGCGGCCTGTGTGAAAAGGGCCTTTGTCAGCCGCCCTAAGCTGCTGTTAACAGGAGGGATCGGTTTATAAATATGCATAAATAAATAAATCTCATTTCAGATTTTAGTTTCACTTTGGTTACATTTTTGTTTGCTTGTTTATTTACTATGCAATGTCTGCAACTGAATTTTCCCACTTGATTGCAACTGATCTTTCTTTACTAGTTACTGAATGTCTCCAGGAAAATCCAAGTTGCCTGAGTAGAAGTGTAATATACATTAAGATAGTTTGAGAAAAATTTTTAGTACAGCATAATTGTTGATTTTTAAAAAAAAATAATTCCAGACATGCTTTGTGTTCCTGTTCTTTATTCTGAACATACTTTCTGACCGTCCCTTATCCAGACATCTCTCCTAGCTGGACAAAAAACATGTTCTCCGAACTGTCCCAATATGAGGGGACTCTACTGTATTATGATTATCTTTGTTTAGCCAAGATCACAGTGTAGTAAAGTACTTAAGCATGTGCTTACCTTTAAGCATGACCTAGAGGGACTAACTCACCTGCTTAAAGTTAAGCACATGTTTAAAGGAGATGTTTGTTGGATAGGTGATGAATGGAATTTTTAAAAAATACTTCATATTGATGGTAAATAGATGGCAAAAGCTTAGTCAGTTCTGAGAAATTTTGGTAGTAGCAGCAAAATAAAATACTCCTATTTTACTGAAAACAATCTTTTACTTATTGTTTCGCATCTTAAGCAGATGTTTTATGCCAACTTCTGCTTCACTGATACCAGCATGTTTATTTTTAACAATTTAAATCATTGGAAATATATAAATTGGCGCATAGCTACCCATACACATAACTACTCGTCTGGGACTGTGGTGCAGTGTAAGGATGACTTACACTTCCTATTTTGTCTAGTGACCCGTGTTCACTGTGGTTTCCCCATTGGGAAAACACAAATATAACCACTGCATTGGGGAAAATGCAGTGAACACGGGTCCCTGCTGATGACTGTCTTTATTTATATTAAAATGTTCAAGGGGGGGTGGATATATAGATTGTGGCTCCATATCTTGGACCACAATTTTTATCTGACTTCTTGTTGTACTAGAAAAAAAATAGCAGTGTAGGTTTAAAAGCCCATACATCATCTAGTACTACCTGACATGACTGGCAGCCAGAACTAATATGGAGACATGCTAAAGAAGTATCTTAAGGATTGCCTCACCTCTCACCCTCTCAGAGGGTGGTCCACTGCTCATTGGGTCAAGGGTCACTAACAGTGCAGCATGAGGAAGCTCTCTGTTTGGCTGCCTCCTTTACCCAAACTATGCACATACAGAAGAGCTCATTTTCAGGCACTGCCAATATTGTAACTTTAACAAGTATACAAAGATTCAATAAATGCTCTCAAAATTGAACCACCACCACACATGAATTGGTTCAGCCTTAAACATTCATGAAACCTTCCTACAAAAGGTCATTCCATTACTGTCAAAGTAAGTACTGCAGATTTGGAGAAAAGTTATCAAATATATTTGTTGCAGAAGTTTTCAGTGTCTGTTTTTAAACAAACAAATATTGCTTTACCAATACTTTAAAAATTACCGACAACTAAAAGGCTTCTTCCTTATAATGTTACAAAGACTTTGTCCAGAAAGCAGCCTTATTTTTAAGTGCCTAATGTTTATGCTTTTTTTTATAACAATGTTCATTTTTAGGAATGTTTGAAGATATCTGTCTCTAAAAGGTTACATTTTAAACATAACCACTACTTACCACACAGGACTCAACAATTTACATCCAAGGAGCATGGGTGACAGGAATTGAAAAGTGAACTCTGTAACGTATTGTCCCGATTGAAAACTTTGACAATAATTGTCTAATGGGAGTTTGTAATGTGAATCTCAGTCTTCTAGGACTTGAAGTGAACCCAGCAAGCTAATTTCACTTTGTACCATTTGATCTGTGATGTGGAAAACTACTCGTTATGTCACCCTACTCCTCCAATACAATTTCACAATTCTTACAGACTTACAAAATAATTAGAAGCGAGCACAGAACATAAATGTAGCTGGGCAAGTAAGTCACTGCTGGCTTCCCACAAAACCAGCTTTCAAGTTGACGGAAGATAACACACGGTAGATAATTTGGTACAATATTTAGATTTCTGGTATTGTAGAGATCTACAATATCTATTCTTCAGTTTCAAATATTACATTTCCAAGCTAATGCTAAAAGAATCTCTTCAACAATCCATAGCACATCAGGTCATACGAATTTTGTGTAAACACACGCATACTCAAACATACATATATACGTATATAAGTTGTTTTAAATATGTCTATATTGGTGCATTTTTCTATTATATTTTATTATTATTGGTGGAGGAGAGTCTGATACACCTGTTAGGGCCCAACCCCCCCCCCTCAGGAAGGTAGGTCTAAGGGAGTTCTGCATGTGAAAGGTCTAAAAGACTGATATGTTTCACAGTTGGGCTACATATTATCTTTCACCTCTGTATGTGTACACAGACCCACTCACCCCTCTGTACTGGCAGTGTAACCTATTATGCATACATATATAACTTATGCAGTATACAATATACGTATAGATTACAATCCTAAACATACTCATGAATAAGCAAGTTTAGGATGGCACCAGAATCTATTATTGTACCATTAATCTTCTCTTCCCTGCAAAAAAAAGAATTGCTTTTAGGAATTCCGAATTCTAATTATACTGTATTTTAATGTATAAAGTACATGGTTTATATCTTACCTGAGTGAGCATGTTAGTGTTTTACATTTATGCCAACTGTTTCCCAAATGATTAGTTAGAACTGTTTCTATGGATAGTATCATTATACAGCCCCAAAACACCAACACATCAGAGGACTGCTGTACTAGTCACCTAGTTTATTTTAAATCAACCATCTTATAAACCTGTAAGCCCCCAAATATAAGAGTTTTAATTCATCAAATTATGGTTCATTTTTTAAAGTCCTGAAATCTGCAGTCCTAAAAAGAAATTATGAAAGTGTTGCATTTGACAGCAAACATTTTGTATCCCAGGTGCTTAACGTACTCTAAAGGCTCAATTTACATTAGAGGTGATGTAAATGTGTATTCAAGAGATGTTACACAGATACGTTGTAGTTCAATTTTGATATATACTGGTATTCTCCTGGAGGCCAACTAAAACAGATACTGCAGAGCTCAATGTAACTTGTTTAGATGAAGTGTAGGGTTGGAAAGAATTAAAATGTTACCTTTGCCAAGTAATTCCCAATGTATCCTCACTGGCACTGGGGTATAAATGCCTGCCGTTTTGATTCATGGTCCAGTCACAAATCCTCAGCTGTCAATTGAAACCTAGCAGTCAGATATGGATCGAGCAGTACTACAGTTTTTAGTATTTAAATGAATGCATGCAAACTAGCACTGTACATGGCATAAACCTTACTTTCCTAAAAAGGAAAAAATAAATCTGAAAAATGAAATTCCTACAATATTGTATTCTTTTTTTAAAAAAATAAGAAAATGCTACTTTGTTATGTTCCTCTATTATTAAAGCATCAAAGAGTAACTAGTGTTTAGCACATAACAATTAGCCATTAATTAGATTACAAACTGAGCTGGAATAAAAGAAAATGTTAATGTTCAATAGTGAAATATTTTAAGAAAGAAAATCAAATGCTGTTTTTATATGCAATGTACTAAGAAAAGGTCAAATAACCAATATCTTGAAGCATGCATCTGGTGAAACATAGTATACATGCAATTTATAGGAAATAAAAGTCCCCAAATTACACAAAATATACACCCTTCTCTTACTGGATTAGCAGGGTAAAGGTATTTTGTAATAGAGGTTTATTAATTTAGTGTTACTGAATATGGCATTACTTAGCATGAGGTGATAAGATAATCTAATCTTGTTCTAGACTCAAAATAATAGCATTTAAAATATTTTATTACATTTAAATGTATTGAGGAATGCACTAAATGTAAGCTGAAACAAATTCTTCCCAGATCCCCAAATCATCAGTTCTGCCCTTCACAGATTAGTCATGTAACCCTATACAGTTCTGTTTGTTTAACAGCTGCCCTACAGTGCTAGCAGATTTATTGAAAAGATATACTGCTTATTTTTATGTTTAAAAAAGTAAACTTATCTGGCTTGTGAAGAAAACACACAAAAAGTATGATTTTTAACCTCTGCATAGCCATGTTATAAATAAATGGCTGTAGAGTGTGCATAAAATAGCACTTTGAATTAAAGAAGACAGCCTGATGATGGGAGATTCACTGTATAAAATGCCATTCGCTCTCTTCATGAAAAGTTTTAAGTGCCTTTAAGAGGAGCAGGGTATGGCAGACAAACTAAAGGAATGCTTTCCACAGTAGCAATATTTATTACAGTCCTTTCCTGATAAACGCATATGCTAAGGACAAGACAATATTACAATCTTGATCCTGTATAACTGTTACTCTTGTGAGCTTCCTGCTGCTGAGGTTTGAAAAATGGAACCGTTAGCCCCTCATGATTTCACAGGCTTTTTTTCTTGTTTATTATCTAAAGAATTCTTTTAAAGGCCATTAAAAAGCAAGAATAAACTGCATGAAATTAACCAGAAAAGAAAACATTAGTGAGCTTTTGGACTGAAAGTGCAACTATAAAGAAAAAAGTATACATGCTCAAAGGAAAGGAAATATATATATATGTTTTGTGTAGTCAATATTCAGAACTTGTTAAAATGATATTTTTCTTGTGAGCACCTAATAAAATATATCTGCTTAGATATTCTTACTGTAGTCTCTGAATAAATGACTCTATTTGTGCCACGAGAATCTTTTTGCATTTTCATTATAAAAGCACATTTTAAGGACTTGCTCAGTTTCAGCAGAAGCATGATGTCTGAAGTATTTTTTTTTTTCTTTCACAAAATTTAAAAAACAAACACAAACCTCTTTGGCTGATTATAAAGCATAAGGGTGCCAAAACCAGAACTTACTGTTAAAGTTTTGGCAAACAATTAGCTTGTAATAGAATCTGATTGCTTTTGGTATTTGGGGAAAATAGTTTTTAAAAATCCACTACTGCGCGCACACAGTAAATTCTTCTTACACTGTCAAAGATTTTAAGATTTACAGCAAATATCTTAAGTGTGTAGTTAAACTGCAAGAGCTGTTCCACTCTAATGGGAAAATATTAAAACTAGATATATGCGTGCACACACAATTACACATTCTACATATATAAACTGTAAATATAAACACATGAGTTATATGATACACTTACGTACCAAACCAGCAGAGAATCAGCTGGAGTAAATGGGTATACCACCATTGATCATCTAGCCCACTATGTATACATATATATGGAAGTGATACCTATGACATCATCACCTCCATACTAAACTGTCACCCCCGGGTCTTGTGCTCACCCCCAGGCAGATTCAAATAGCTGTCATTTTATTTTCAGTATCAGCCTGCTTGTTTCCTTCCACTTCTTCCTCCTAAAATGAAATTTCCCCACCTAATCAGCCCTCCATGGTTCTCTGAATGATTAGGATTCAGTGCTATGAAAATCAGAGCCATAAGAATACCATAGTCTCAAATTCTGATGTTCCCTAACCTTGCACAAATACCAATAAGATCTTTGTGATGTTGGAATGAGGAGATTTCCACTTTGGAATAAACTGAAACATCAACTTTAAAGTCATAACTATCCAAGTTATTGTAGTTAAGGTGTGACCTAGAGGAGTCACATGACTGCTATAAAATGTTGCCAGCCGTAGCATGCTCACAGGGACTGATGCCAATGTAGGATCAAATGGACTACTGTGTGCTTTGCCCCCACATCCTGCCCTAGCCACCCCCCTCCCATGTAGAGGATGGTACATCCAGCTCCGTGCCACACCACCTGAGATTTCCTCTCTGTCAGAAGTAGCTCTGCTGGGTGGAACAAAGCAATCTGAACAGGTGTCAACGAAGGATCTGGCTCAAAGTTTTAATTTTCTCTTCCTCTAAGCCCTGTGCAATTTTGACTTATGGTTACTAATGTACCTAGCTAATCAGACAGACGAATACCTTTCCAACTATTCTCAGAGTAGTTTTCTTTGCCTCTGAAATATTCTCAATTCACAGAACACATATGGCATAGTGTGAAATAAGGGTTTTACTAGCACTCATTCAGGACAACCTGACTAACTTACTTGTGGCTTGTAAGCAGGGTTTCCTCTCTCAGATAAAACTTTTAAAACATACACCTTCATATTCACACACACACACACACACACACACCTTTTCTCTTCTCCACTCACACATGCAGATAGTGCTGACCTTAGAATTGAAGGGCATATATGAAATTTTGGGCCCTGGGAGGCCTCATCCCCTGCCCCCTCAGGGGCACCCTCCACTGGGCCCTAGCGGTGCTCATGTTTGGGAACCCGCACTCTGTCCTGGTGAAAACAGGAGATACTTTTGGGGGACCGGAAGTAGAGAAAATAGCAGGGCCCAGGATAGTCATCCCTGAAGTAAAGCCGTCCCTGCACGCATGCACGCACACACGCACTCACACACACGCATGCAGAGACAGAAGGGAAAAGGGAAAATATCTTAATGAAAAGGGAGAAAAAATCTTTGCAATGTCTGCCTTGCTTGCTTTGAGTAGAATTAATCAGGGACCCATGCTTACAGCATTTTCCCCATTGTTGCCAATGGGGAAAACTCAGTGACCACGGGTCCCTGGAATTAATCAACAAATTAAAAATTGCTTCCATTTTGTCTATAATCATGACTTCAAGCTTTCCCTTTACTAGCCTACATTAAATCTGAAGATCCAAATTAATTCCTCTACCTGGTTTAGACATTATAAATTTGATCTAAAGTCACTGAAGTCAATGAAAGGATTCCAAGGCCCTCTGTCGTCATTCTCTGCCTCCTCACCACCCCTCACCTGGTGGTTTGGGCAGCCTCCTAACTTGTCCTTGGCTGCTCATAACCTTCCTGGGCCTTTCAGACCCACCAGTTCATACTCCTAAAATAGGGACCCCCTGTGCTATGACTATCATTGAGTGGGGAGTGGCATGGGGCCTATATTAAGGGCTTTGTTTTCTGACTATATTGGTAGGGTGGGCCAGTTTTGCCTGAGCCCAAGAATGCCAGTGTACTGGGGGCACAGAGCACTATAGTTAGGCCTTATTCCAATTTAAAGTCTTCTACTATTTTCAAATTTACGCTAGACATCTTAAGGAAACAACTGCCCCCCAAAGTCCTTCATGTTTTAGCCACACAGCTCTCCTAGGCATTAGTTCAAGCTGCACAGTTACATTCCCCCTATTCAATCCTTTACATTATTAGACACGTTACTGTTTAATCAGATTGTATTCCCCCCCACCCCAAAACTTAACAAAGTTGCTAGCTAAAGCTAACCTTCAGTCCATGCCACTTTTCTCACTAATAAAGGTAAATATACATTTGGAAAAGCAAGTGAGTGATAGAAGACTATATTTTTGTTATTCGAGAAAAGCTTATAAAGCTAAATATTTGCATACTGTCATTGTTTTGACTGAAGCTTCCTCTAAATGTGTTTCCTTTCCAGCAGACATATGTGAAAGGTGACCTCTTATTCATTTACAGTCCTCCCTGGCAGTCATGTGATCAGGTTTTACGTCAAATTGTCAATTATGATAAGAGACACAATAAGAACAGCTTAAGTGTTGATAACCTGTTTCCTGGATTTACTGCAAAAGTTCTGTTTGAGTCCATTTGTGTTCTTCTCCTAGTCTTTTGCATGAAGCAAAATTGCTGTCCATGATGAATGTTTTAAAATCAGAATATTTTTTTTTAGTAGTCTTTCCAGCTTATATTTTTGATGATAAATGAAGACACTTCCATTTTGAGCAACCTAATACAGTAAGTAAAGGCTTCTGCTGGAAAAAACAACTTCCTACTTTAGTGGCTGCTTAAAGAGGGAGTCTTGTGTGTAGAAAACAGTTGAGTAGAACTATAAGCTGACGTGTAAGTGGAACATAAGTGTTCTAGTTTTAAAACACATTTAAAATGTTGGAAATGATTCTTGTTAATGTGCACATAGTGCCATGGCCCATTAATAAAAACAAAGCTGTGTAAAAAATCATGCATTATGAATAGGGCTAAGAGTTAGTCACAGTAGTGACGGGGGTCACATTTTTAGTGAATTTTTGCCCTCACTGTGACTTTTACAGCTTTTCCATTACTTTTGCCTAAAAAACACCGGGGGAGCCACGTCTGACTCACCCCGGAGAAGTGCCACCAAGAAGAAAAGTGCCGCCGAGAAGAGCAGCGTGGAGACTGCAGTCAGTGCCGGCTGCTGCGCTGACATCTCCAGGGTTCTCCAAACCCCGCCCCTTCAGAGCACAGTGTGGCTAGAGGCTAACAGAGGGCGGAGCTTGAGAAGAGCTGCCCAGAAGAGCAGCCTGGATACCGCACTCAGCGCCAGCTGCCATGCTCACATGTTGCTCCAAACCCCTCTCCTTCTGTGTGCGGTGTAGCATGGGGTCAGAGCTAGTAAAGGTGTCCTGGAGAGGTGGCAACATTTCCCCATGCCTTGGCTCTACCTTCCCTCCTTGCTGGGGGTTTCATTCTGAGAGAGATAAGGGAGAGAGCGGGTTCCCTTTCCCCCTGCCTGGGGCTTTCATTCACAGAGAGATAAGGGAAAGGGGCGGGGGTTCCCTTTCCTCTTGCCCCAGGCTTACAATCTAATAATATGTTATATTAAGAAACATTAAATAAAAGTAAAATGGAACATTTTTTACCCATGACATTTCTCTGCAACTTTTTATCTTTTCTACCATGACCTAATCATGACTTTTTTTAAAAAATACCGTGACAGAATCTTAGCCGTAATTATAAACACCACACCCACAGAGGCAATGAACTTGCAAAATCCATGCAACTATGTTGAGCAATGCAAGGGTTTACCAGTTAGTTACTCAGCCATTATTAATTCAACATTAGTTAGCAGACATTGCCATGAGAAATTTCTAAAATTGTGAAGAAAGCTGGTATACCAGGCTGATAGCATCTGTGCTACAGCTGGTTTTCTTTTGCTTGCTTGCCTATTTAATGAAAGAGGTGAAAATCATAGACTGGTGGAGTCAGATTGTACCTCCAAAGGCCATCTAGTCCAACCCCCAAACATCCTCCCACTTACTCTTTTGAAATCTCAAACAAATATTAGAGATTAAGTGAATGCCTGGATGGGGCATTTATTAATTTTAAAAGATATTACCTTTTGCTATCAATAAACTAAGACAAAGCTTTTATCCAGGACTGTCGTTTTGGAAGCGTTATAGCTTTAAACTTGGGGGTGATGTTAATCATCCATGAAAAACAATGTAATTTCTAAGATACAAGTTTTATTTTGTGGCTGTTTAGTACTGTAAGGGTTAATGAGACACCATCGTACAGCCATAAAAGGTTTGACATAGGGTCCATGAATATGGATTTTTGCAGCTGAAACCTTAACAAATATTTCTGCCTTATGAATGTTTCACTTCAAGAATGAAGACTGCAATGAAGAGCTGGTACAACTACTAAGTTCAATGCAGGGAACTCCTGCGTATGCTGCAAGGAGTTTGTCTCTGCTACTCTGATTTCTCACTTCTTCTCATGACTTGGAAGACATGAATTTCCAGAGTCTGCAACAACTCACATATAAGCAACATGTGAGTGAAGTCAGGAAAAAGTGGGGTGAAAGGTGCTGCCACACTTGTATACACAAACCCAAGCTCGCTTTTCAATAGAATTCTTCTCATTGATAGTTTGGTGCACCAAAGCAAATTCATTCATTCCACGCTAACTTCCAACAGCAAAATTAAGAACAAACTGCTTCCAGAAATTCTAGCTCTAATATAAAGGATATAAATATAAAACCTAAATAGGAAATATATTTAACACATTCAAGCAACAAACCATAGACATGAGTCAATCGCTAGTAGTTATCAACAATTTTTGTACCCTTATTAATAGATCAAGGTACTTTTTCTTTTCTAACCAAGTAGTTATTTACAATTTATAAAAGAAATTTTGGATGTTTGGGGTGGTGGTTTTTTACAGCAAACACTAAGATGTTTAACGATCTCTACTCCAGTGTAGGTTTGCTTCTGTATATGATTGTTTAGATGCAGTTAAAGTGATGCGATTTTTATATTACTGTTGATGTTCAAGTGTAGAAATATCTGGCATTTCATGGCAGTTAGCAACCAACACCAACCAGCGATCACAATGGAAAGTGGAATACATAGATTTATAATTCCTAATAATCATCTCATCTTTGTAACTATCAATACAGCATACTAAGTAGCATGTGTAATAGCACATTGTTCACAGTATTCAGAACAGTAAACTAGAATGTATTGCTCCCATAGGTGCTATACATATGCTATCTTTCAAAGTTATATTTAATACTTCTCATCTAATGCAGGTATTCCAGCAACTTTGTGTTATAAATTGTTTTATTGGAACTTCTACTGAACTGTCATTTTGTGAAAAGACTGTGTATAAGAGAGAGTCACAAACTATACATGTAGCTTACATTTATGGTTGTTGCTATAATTTATATAGGCTACATTATGATTCTCTTTTAACAACAAAAAAGCACTCAACATTAAACGTCAATACTTCTCATAACTTGAGAGAATAAATCTCTAATAGGCCTCCTCCAATGAAGTAAAGAATGTACCTGTGACAATATTTATTCTTAAGGGGTCAAGGTATATTAAAGGGTATGGTGAATGTTTAAAAGACCTCTCTGGAACTAAAACCATTGGCTTTCTAATTTAGAATTTTGCTCAGCTAATATAAAATGATTGATTGCCTTTATTTCATGTACCCCTTGATTTTCCTTTTCATTCATCATGGGCTGCTTTAAGACCAATGCATTTAGATCCTGCCACAAGAAGAGTGCTCTCTTTTAAATTGTTGTAAAGTAATGAAAGGACATAGTAAATCAATCTAATTTCTGCCTTACCAAAGGGCAACCTTTACTCTAGTGAAGCCATTTAGACCATTTCTATGTGTGTCTGTGGGTGTTCCCTAGATAATAAACATGTACAACATTGTAATTTCTCAGGTTCTTTGGGGATTTAGGAAGGTAACAGCTGATTTATTAGAAACCTATTTTAGGTGTATATATCTATAGATATATCTATGTCTGTGTGTAAGTATATACACACACATTCATGTTTCCTAGATTTTCTCCATGCCTCAAAAGCTTAGTTTGGTTTATAGTACTTAGCTTCTACAATGCATGCAACAGCACCAGCTATTTCATAATTATATATGTGTACGTAAGCACACACACACACACACACACACACACACACATATAATTATATGTGTGTACGTAAGCACACACACACATATAATTTAACATTAAGTACACAATATATGTCAGAGATGAATTTACTCTACACTTTTTCATTGTCCTTTTGGGCTCCTACTGCATACTGACTAGATGCCAACTATAGGTACATTGAAATTAACAAAAGTATTAACATCATAAAACACTCTCCACTTTAAAATGTAGAATGTTTTTTTTGCGGAGTGTCATTCAATAAGTAGACAGTTTTCACTTTTGAAACTGAAATGAATGTCAATGAGTAATACATAAAAAATCTATTTTCCCCCCTGAACCATATGGTGATATATGAATGGCATTACCCAGATACCCAAATTATTTTGAGAATGACAAAGGCAAAACTACACTGAGGGTATCTTAAATAAGTACTGCTTCTGTACCAACAACTTGACTTGTAAATGATAAATATATATCCAACAAGAAAAATTGAGATGATTTGTCAATATCATCAACGAAAAGAAACTTTCAATAACTTTTTGAATGTGCCTGAAATACCAAATTTGTGCAAGAATAGATTTATTTTTTTCAATAGGAGCAATTTATTTAAAACTAAAATGGTTCAATTTATTTTGTAAATCCCCAATCTAATGGGATGCCAGAAACTTGTAATGAAACAGTATTTAATATTCTATACGAAAAATCTCTCAGAAACTAGGTGCAGTTATTTATTTTTTAAAGGAGAGTTTTAAACCTATAAACCTTTCATTATGTTGTGTTTTTTTATGTGAACGCATACTGGACATTTGTCAAACAGTACCATATAGTAAAAAATAAAACATTTGCTAATGTGGCAATTTTAGAGAAGCGAAAAAGCAACATGTCAGAGAATCTGCTGTAAAACCAATTGTTGGCAAAATCCACTAATTGTTATTTGGTATAACTTGTGTACAGATGTTTTCAGTTACATTTCACTGGTTAAAAAAAACTGGCAATACGTCAACTATCTTGAATAAACTATCATCTTTATGATTTTCTCTGAACTCTGCATGTGGTGACCTTTAATATATACATACTGCCACCTTGGCCTTGGACTGGATAGGGATAGGGAGTTCCAGATGTAGCACAGTTTAGCTATGTCACAACACACACACAGAGAACATGTAGGCTTTGCTGAAAAGAAAAGAGGCATGGGCACCAACAGTTGATAGGAACACAGGCCTGAGAAAAAAATACAGTACAATAAATAATGAAGACTACATAGCCATTTTCTATCTGCCATATTCAATTTTTTCCTTGTAACATTTAACATGCTGTTAATTTCAGACTCCTATGCTGTCAAGATCTGAGAGCAGCATATACACACATTATAAAATATATTTTAGTTCTGAAATGCCTGGATTTATTTCTGTTACTTTATTACTAGCAATGAAGAATTGCTCTGTTTCCACGGCCCTGCTATTGACTGCGGTTAATTTGTTTATAAGCCACCATTAATCTTGGCTGTATATTTTCACAGTTTGGGTAAACACTTCATTTGCATTAAATTTACAGCATTAATGAGATGTGAAATTTAAAATGCTACTTGAAACATAAGTGATGTAAGAAACTAGAACAAAAATGTGTTTTTATCACGTATGAAATCAGCAAACCAATTAAAACCTATTAAAGTAGGAATTATGATGTGTTGTTTTGAGAATTTGGTTTTATAATTCATCTTCTGGAACTAAAATGCAGAAATGTAGGCTTAAACATCTGGAAAATATGGAATAGCTTGAGTATAATAATTTGTCCTGTTTAATTCTGCTTAATTTTTAATTGATTTTGAAGTTAGCTCTCAGCATCATCTCTTGCACGCTTTGCACTGTTGCAGAGAGGTATTGATATCTAATTATAGATTCTCCTTCTATGTTTTTAAAAATTAAATAATGAAAAACCAAACTGCAAAAAGTTAATATGGAACAAATCTAAAACAAAAGCCATAACCTGAATTGGAGGGTTGTTGTGGTTTTTTTTTAGTATATCTAGTCTTCATATGACAGGCACTGAAACAATTAGAATCCCATTCTAATCCAAGATGTCAGTGGCAGCATGTAATAAGGAATTATTTCAAAATCTTGTCTTTAAGGTTAACCTATGTGAAACTTGCCCACCTGTTGCTGGTGTAGGAAGGATGGGTCTCTTGGACTTAGTCCCACATATCGATTGGCTTGGGATGTGCCTGAGGCTGTGTAGGCTGATTAAGGAAGAACAAAACAGATTGATAAAAATAGCGACCTATCATAATTTCTACCCTGTGCATGTACAGTATAGACATGAGAGATGCAGAGTTATGACTTGCAATGTATAGGAAGTGGTGGTGTTTCTCTTTTATTTAGACTATTATATAAGGAAAAAGAAACAGGGACAAATTTGGCTCAGTATCCGCAATTCCTATTGACTTCAATGGAAGCTGCATGTGCGTCTTGGAGGCCAGCAGTTAGAATAATTCCCTTAGTTGTAAGATTTTACCACTACAGGTAAAAGTACATTTTTAACTATTGTGGGTCAAATCTCTCTTAAAGAACTTTAAATCAAAGGCACTTATGTCAGTGAAGTTACTCTGGTGTAAATGAGAGGGATTTAAGGTTCTATTCACTATTCAGTTGCACTCACTTTTGTGAGTACAGACCATAAATTCATCAGGGAAGAGTCTAACATTTGATACCTGGGACTGAGTTTTATTTTCTTATGTGACATTAAATTAATTTTTACTGTCTTTTGAAAGAAGGGATTCAGTTTGATTACTATTAACAAGACCAAGGAGCTAACCTACATTGTGCAGCATAATTTTAAATATTCTGCTGTTTTACATACCAGAAAATAACATGCATTTTGGGGCTATTCATTCAAATGATGCAGAAGGTCAGAAAAACCTTTGTCTTGGGATGCTGGGTGGCTTACAAGAATGGTAATGGAATATGGAACCTTTCCCCTGTAGATTACAATTCAAATCTTGAGTAGTTAGTAGTGACTGAAAATCATTAGCCTCTAATGGCTTGTGGTGACCCTATGTGAAATGAGATAGGTGGTCTTGGTCGGTCTTGGTCTACTTCCTAGTGTGTAGATGTGCATATTACAAATATCAACAACATTACAGTTGGCACTCTGACTGGCAACCTCAGCTAAGCAGCCAGAGATTGAATGTGCTTAGTTAGGGACTGAGAAGGAAGTGAAGAAGATGGATTTTTTAGACTATTTTGACTCTCACTTACTAAAAGTATATTATTAATGCAAATAGTTGGAAAGCTTCTTAATCTCTGGGTGTTTTGTTTAAATGGCTTATTAGGAAAAAGGTTTTACTGAAAAATTGTCAGAAATGCTTATACTGTAAGCAAATTCATTCCTCAATCATATGAAAAATGTTATCAAAGTCTGTTATTTCTAGTTCTGTTGCTATATTTTAGAATAAAGAGAGTGCTAATCATTTGCTGTTGTATGCTGATTTAAGATGAGAGTGAATGAACAGAAAGAGCTAACAGCATCTAAAGCAATATCTGTAACAACTTCTGCTCTTTTAGCCAACCTAATCTTTCTGCAATTAGTCATTTATTAGAAATAATCATAATATTTTCAAAGATTATTTCAAAAATAATTAAGGCCAAATTCCACCACAGATGCAGATGTGAAGCCTGCATTAGGCACTCAAATTAATATACTAAGAGGTCTGTACTACTTTTCTTATGCTAAATCTTCAAGGGGTACATTATCTAGTCCTATTCGGTGTTTGAGCAATTTGGAAAGTGCAATTTCTAATTATGCATTTAGTCTTTAAATGGACACAATGGATTTGTGCCTGTAAACATTATACTATTGCATGCAAAAGTGATATAGAAATGCTCACATAATTTTCTGCATTTACATACATGATACAGCCCTCATCTGAAAGGCTTAGGTAGTATTTTCAAAGCTATTTACAAGAGTCGGGGAATTCAAATCTCTGAAATTCAATGGAATCTGTCTGTCCAACACCTTTGGACTCCTTAAAGACTGATTAAATTATTACTGCACAAATAAGGTCCATTTCCATGAAAACAGCCTTGTAAAAACTAGAACTCATGCTATGGGGCAGGCAGCACAATTAACGCTATACAGTATGAGATTTCATAATCCATTTAGTGGTGACTAAACAGACTTTTCCTTTAATGTGAATGACACTAGAGAAGTTCATATGCTTTTACGCATATTAAGTTGGGTTTTTTTGCCATTTTGGCTTATATATATCTTGGACTCTAACCACCTTATGGAAGACAGTGGGTGTTAACACACGGGCTGGGAGCCTGCTGGACCACAGAGCTGCTCTGTGACATCCTCCCCCCCTACGCATAGCCGCCTTGTGCAAGCTTTGCAAGGACTCCAGCAGACAGGTGCGGTCCCGCCACCATAGAGTTGCAATTGCTCCCGCAACCACTCTAGACCATGACTGTGACTCCATGGTGGTCAATGAGGCCCACCCTATGCCACCCCATCAGACAGGAGGCAGTTCCAGGGGAGTACACTGCTCCGGTTCAAGCCAGGTTATCCCATGGTGTGCTCCACATTTCCTGGAAGGACGGCATGCCTGACAGTCCCAGCCCAACATCTGGTGGATGCTCTGGACATGAACAGGTAACTCAGGGCAAAGAGGAGGCCATAGCAGGGCCCCATCTCGTTTGTTTACACCCAGTGATTCCAGCTCACAGTTTTTCACCTAACTTGCCTGATCAGGGCTATTTTCTAGAAATCTTTGCCACTCTAATAAATATCAACAATGCTAAATCTCTAACGACCTCAGAGTTAGTAACAGTATTTACTCAGCTTTGACAAAAAAGCACAAGAGCCAGATAAAAATGAGCTCTTAGTGCAATACTTGACATCACGGGTGGGGAACCTTTTGCCTTCCATGGGCCACTTTGAAAAATAGTACAAGCTCCAAGTACCGCATAGAAGTTTGGGATGAGGGTGCTTAGTGGTGTTCTCAGGAAGAGGAGGGTCCTGATCATAGATCTGTCCCATGAATATGTCCCCTATATTTGTGTATGTCCTCCTATCTGCTCCCTTACCCTGAGCTCACTCTCTCAGAGCTTTGGAGTAGGAACTGGATCCAAGGGATCCAGGAACTGGAAAGGGGCCAAATAAACACTAGTCACAAGCAACATTTGGCCCTCCCAAGCCCTGCTCTACACAAAATGATTCTCTATGAAAGGAATGAAAAACGGTAAGAAGGTGTATGTCGTGTGTACTTCTATGGCTGCAATTCCATTGAAGAAAATAGGATAAATAATACGTTACTGAACGCACTTAATCAAGGTGTGCAAAACTATTCAGGAGTTTTAAAAAACTGATGCTGGTAAGCATCATCATATCATCAATAATGAACTAAATTTCTTTTAATGGATGTAGAATAATTTTATTTTTGTTAATAACACATCCTATGTACATATGCAATGATCATAGCTCTGACTTAGTAAGCTTTGCAATAAGGTTTGATTTCTGTAGGAAAGCTCATTGAGGAGCAATTATCTAATCTCTTTTGGAAATCCAAGTGTGGGTGATTTGAAAACCATTGCAGTCTGGGTGTGCTTCTCAATGTCATTGCAATGTCCACCTTAAATGAATGATCACGCTTTATTCTTTTTTGATGGGTAGACCTCAAGTTAATCTGCTTTTCCCCCCTTGGGATTTTGGTTGTCATGTCACAAGCAATAATTCATGTAACATGACGTGTTGACTAAAATTTGAGGAGGATAAAGCTTTTCTCTCAGATCAAAGCTTTTTTCCTCAGTACAAATAACAAGCACCCAACTGGTCAAATAGCAGGAAAAAGCACCTTTATTTGGCCTTAATTTTGAAATCATATTGATCCTTCGATGGACATTTTTGTTTTCCTAGAGAAATACTTACTGGTTGCTGTAGGTGAAGATGCCTCACCTTCAGTGGATGTAGTGATGGGTTTAGTGTCTGTCATGGTCAGGGTCACAGGTCGCACCGCACTGTGATGGGGAGAGGGTGCCAAAACTGGAGTAAAATGGCCAGGCACTTTCCCTACTACTTGACCACTGCTGTTAGGCTACAAAACAAAACCAAAAGAATGCCTTGTGAAATATACATATTGTGCTCAAGAAATCTACGTACCTATCTTATGGTTTTGTAGAATGCCCAATCCGTGTAGTATCTCAGCACTAGAGTATGTCACTCAAATAACTAATGTATATACCTATGCAGAATTTGTAACTACAGTAAAAGTACCTAGCATGCTTGATTCTTAGTAGTTTTCTAAAGATGAACACTAGTCCTTTCCTGATGTAGTTTACACCAAATATCTTATGACCATGGTGCGACAAGTTGGACTCAGCTTACCAACTGCCACCCCTAAGCACAAAACATCAACATACATTAGTGATTCTAGCTGCCCAAGGAGTGTATAAACATACAGCTAGCCAGGCACTGAGATTACACGTGCCAGAAGCCTGAATAATAACTAAAGTGTACTAGGGATCAAGGAAGGCCATAAAATAGGCAGGCTACCTTCATTGGCACCAGGTCATGCACCAAAATGCCTCTCTCAGAGAGGACTTGAAAGGTGTGAGCTATGCAAAATTATATTCAGATACTGAAGGGGTATGAAACAGAAGATGATCAGTATACAGTTCTACAGGTCCAGCTACTATGGGATATATTATCCTATTAATGGGTGGGCTATATACACAACTCATTAATATTTATATTTGCAAGTAACTGCAGCTTCTTGATGGTAGGATAATATGTAAGCTCTCAGGCAGGGACCTTGTCTATCTTATTTTCTGTAAAGTGCCAGGTACATTGCTGGTGCTATATAAATGCTTTTATTAATAATAATAATAATAATAATAATAATAATAATAATAATAATTAATAATAATTAATAATAATAAAATAATCAAGGTACAAAAGACTACAGAACTAGAATCCTATTTCAATACATAACAAAAAAGCTTCTCTTAGTTTCTTATTGTGCCAACTATAGTCGGTTTAGTTTTCTCTAAATCTGCACCTTCAAAAATTGGTTGAGTCCTCTTTCCTTCCAAATGTTATTAGACAATGAATAAACGCAAGTGTGGTATGGCTAGGCTTGCTTGGAATAGCCATATTATAAATGGCAAAACACTATTAGGTAGGTCTAACCAAATGAGTTCCAAAGGTGATATAGAGCCTTTATGTCACATCACAGCATCCTGCATATGCTATAGAAAAGCTATTTTTTAAATGGATAGGTGGTTTTATTTTTACTTGTAGTGCTATTTTTCATCTTTCACCTATAAAATCAGGTGTTCTAGAGTAAGGCCACATGAGTCGTTAACCCACACTGAGCAACCTTACCCCACTTTAGCCCATGATGCAGCTGTCTGACCATCAGGCTGGTGACTGCCCGATATTCACCCACTTCTGCCCCAGGGCGGGTGGCAGGCTGCTACGCGATGCGTATGCCGGAGAAGGTTGGTGATGTATCACGGGCTACTGTTGCCCACCCGAACCAATGTGGGGTAACTGGTCACTTCCCATGAGGCCAGTCCTGTGCAGCACCTCCTTGTGGCAAGATCCGACAGCACCATAGAGCTGCGGGTGTAGTTCACCATTTCTCTGGATCTATGTCATGGCAGGGGGCAGGACAGTGGGTAGACCGGGGGGGTTGTTGGATAGGGTGGAGGCAGGCACCTGACCATGTGGACCGCTCCTCAGCCCACCTTGGGATGCGGCAAGACTTGTGATGGCAGCCCGCCCACCTGGTTTCCTTTTGGGGGGCAGATTGTGTGGCCTGTTCTTTCCACTGGTCCAAAGTGTGGCGGCTGTGTTCACCCTGCCTGGGCTGGCATGCGGAGGATCCAACTAGACCTGTCTTGTGTGGCTTTACACCTAGTTACGCTAAGTTCAACTGTATTGACTGTGGAAAGAAAGGGAAACTCTACCTAATACAGTTTAGAACAAATTACTTAATTATTTATGATTCGATACCTTAATTCTTCCTGGGTTAAAAACAATCAATATGATGCAATGGAAAGTTGGTATTTAGCAGTCATTTCTGGCTCCAACAAGCCTTAACATACCTGAGATTAAAATATGGTTTAGTATTATTGAATAGCCACAAGCCAATGAATTTTGAGGAGAAATTCCAGGTTTGTAGAAAAATTGAGGAAATATTTGCCTATTTTTTTTTTTCTTTGTACAGATGTTGCAAGATATTCAGAAGTTTGAAATGTTCCTAATAATTCTGCAGAAAATGGCCAGGACCGATCCCCGCATACCCTGGGACAGGCAATTTCAGCCACCACACTGGTATGCCCCCCGGCAGGGAAACCAGGTGGGCGGGTTGCTGTCGGCCATCCTGGCCAGGCCCCGAGGCAGGCCAAGGTGCCAGCCACATGCACAGGTGCCCAGCCCCGGCCCACCCACTTTCCTGCCCTGGTTGTGACATGGCTGCGTGGGAATGGCGAAAGCGCCCGCCACTCAAAGCCCCACGGAGGGTATCCCCGTAGGACTGGGAAGACGGGGACTGGGCCCACGAGCAGTGACACCTTACATCACCTACCCGTTTTGGGTAAGACTGCTACGCCCTGCATCCTCAGCCTTTTTCCGCAGAGCACAGCAACCAGGTGGTCACTGCATCCCGTAGTAGGCTGGAACTACAACTGGCGGCCACTGGGCATACGAACCACTGCATCTTGTAGCAACAGTGCTCAAATTAGGGCAAGGCTTCCCAATTCGCAGTAATGCCTCATGTGGCTTCACCCTTAGTGACCACTGTATGCAACTGAGGCAATTTATCGTGAGTGTGTAAATTTTTATCACAAAGAGAAAGCAGCATAGGTAGGTAAATTGTGGCTTGGTGGCTGCATGTGGCTCTTGGTCTGTTCTAGGGCAGCTCTTGGCAAGGGCTAGTAGTGGTTTCTGTGCTGCCTTAATGGTCCTCTATCTTCCTTCCCTGCACCCAAATTTCAGCAGCTACATTGCAGCGGCTCCTCAGAATCTCAGCAGCCAGGACTTCATGACCACCTGCTCCACCAGCCAATCATAAAGCAGGAGAAGTTTGTATGTGCGTGCGCATGTGTATTTGTACATTGTGCAAACTATGGCTCTTGGCCATATTCATATGGCCTTTGATATCCAGCTCTTGGGGTTAGGAACTTTGCTTTCCCCTGTTATATATGCTGTATGTATTTATAAAGGAACACAAGTCATTGGGTAATGAGGGATAAGTATATTTTCTTGGCGGGGGAAGAACTAACTCATAAGTTAGTTTTCTCAAGAGAAAAATTCTTTTAATCAGAAATTGCCTAACGTGTCTATGTCATATAAACCTATTCGTATTTTTGTTTGGTTTTAATATTTTTTTCTTGATAAAGTTAATAAAAGAGGTTGTAAACCATATTCAATACTGTCTGGATTGGTTGATAGGATAATATTCAATACTATCTAGTTAGGTTGATAGGATAATTTGGGTTGAAGTTATTTTCAGCTGTTTTTGGATGGGCTTCCTGATCTGTGGGGCCACAGTTACCTGTTAGAATTTGGCTTGCCATATGTACTGAAAAATATGAAAGCACTCACTTGGATTTCCTTTAAAATGCTTAAACTTTTATTAAAAACAAAGAAAGAAGATTCCAAGGAATTTATGAATTAAAAGAGCCAGTGTCATCATCTTCCAAAAAGCAGCCCTGTCGCCAAAACCAGACTCAAATTAATTAAATGGACACAGCTTGAGACCAGCACAATTTGCAACAATGTTTCACCTTTTACTGTTCCCTAGCGATTCTGGTCAACAGGAATGCAACACAGTTCACAGGGACTTAAGCTTAGTCTTTGTGTACGTAGGCTAGCAAAATTAACCCCTTTCTTGCTAAATTAAACTAAGTGTTAAACTAACATATTTAACATCTATCCTCTTGTAAACATGTATTTATCTAAATAGTATGCACATACAAAGGCGTAATTACATACCCTCCAACCAGCCTCAAATTCAGTATACTTTTGATACTGCTTTCTTATCAATTTCTCAACTAGCAAAGACTGTCTGTCTGTAATGGTGTCTGTATCAGGCACAGAAGCTGAGGCAGACCCAGCACATTGTATAGGCTGTTGATATGCTGCATTGTCCAGCACTGAAAAATAGCTTTTCTATTAGGGAAAAGCAAAGTAGTTTTTTCTATAAATTATCCCCACAGTTGTTGCTTCCAAACTTTCAGAATCTGATAACTCAGTGTCCTTTACAAGTAATAATATGATTTATGTGTCTTCTAATAACTTTTTGTTATTTACAATTAAAAGTTACGCCAATGGCCCAAGAATGTTTATGACTACAGTTATTTCACTTTCTATGTTTTCATGTCTTTGTAATCTCCAGCAGCTGTTCCTCCCCACCCCCATCACCACCACCTCTTTCTGCTTCAAGATGTTTTTGCTTCTGCATTGTTTTACTTGTTTTCCTTAAACTCCGCTTTCCTATTACAGGCAGAAAAGAAAAATGCTGTCTAAAAATTGGTATTTCAAAACCACCTAACCAGTGTTTTATGTGTGTTATCAGTTTAAACAAAGATGATGCACAAATTGCTTCATAATGGTTCATTACTATACCTCTTAACCCCTTTATTTGCTTACTGAAGTTTTGAGCTAAGTACTTTACCAATATGTTTCACGCAGGTGAGCATCAGAATAGGTAGGTTGGGTTATTTTTTACTATACTCTTTAATAATATCTGAATTTATTTCAAACTGAAAAGCTGCTGCACCCTGGTCAACCCTGGCATTCGCAATTTCCCTCTTAGCACCTGAGCCAGATTTACTTCTTTCATGTGCAGCGAATCTATGGGGGTGTATGATGACATTCCTATCTTGGTTCCTAATTTCTTTTGGCTTCCATTCCAGGCTTTTACCAACATGCAGCATTTGGTAAAAGGTTGATTTCTAACAATATCTACAGCTGAAGAAGAGTGCCTGTACCTATTCAGGTAAAAAGGACTGGGGCAGAGAACCCTTTAAATTGGAGGAGCTGGTTTTTAAAAAGAGCAAAGGGGCAGGAAGGCTTGGAAAGATTTATAAAGAATTCAAGAGGTGTACTTATGAGAAAAAGATAACATATAGAGAGAGATGGAGAAAAGATTTGAATCTGACTCTAGGAGAAACAGAAGTAAAAAAGATATGGAGCCATATGCATGAGGGTGCTTTCTCAATGGAGGTCAAAGAAATACTAGTTAAGTTAACAACCAGGTTCTATTTGACCCCGAGGAGACTGAAATATATGGGCTCAGGGGGAAAAGGCTGTTGTCGGAAGGGTTGTGGGGAACAAGCAGATTAGATACATTGTTGGTGGAAATGCAGCAAGGTCAATCTGTTCTGGGGGAAAACCTGGAAAACGGCCATAAAAATTGCTGGGGAGTTGATACCCTTCAAACCCGAAATAGGATTGTTGGGCCTTTTCCCAGAAAGTGAAAGAATTAAAGGTTGTCAAGATTCGGTTAAAATTCTGTTTCTAGCAGCATTGAATATAATCATCAAGCATTGGAAAGAAGAGGAAGATCTTTCAGTAGAAGAATGGACATAGAGGCTGTGGTACCATTTTAGTATGGAAAAGCTTCAGCAAGGACTCATAATGAAGATGAGAAATTCCCAAAGGTATGGACTCCAATTGTGTGTGCCCTGGAAGATAAACCTCCTCAAAGTGAGGCCATTTTAAAACTAATGGAGATTTAATGGTGGGCAAGAAATCCCTGGTTATGGCAGCAAATAGGGAAAGGATATGGAAAAGGTTGTTATTTTTGAGAGTTGGAAAAACTGGGTGTATTCAGTGGGATGTTTGATTGTACCATTAAGTTGAAATATTTGTATATGTGAAATATATGAAAAAAGGGGGAATATAGGGTAAAAGAAATTGTAAAGATTTGAACTGATGTATGGTTTACATGGATATAAATAAAATAAAGTTTATTTTTTTAAAAAAATATTTCAATAAGAATGAGGGCTGAAGGCCAAATGCTGCAATCCCAAACCTTGTACTGCATAGATTCCATGTTGCATAATGTCTCTGCTATGGACTTGCACGTGGTTTATGTGCACATGCGGGGGGGGGGGAAATGTGGGCCATGAGATTGGCCCCAATGTCTAACTGAACTTCTTCTGGAAATTTACATAGAAACATCCATCTGTGATTTTCCTAGTGTGCTACAGTAAGTAAAATTATTGTGAGTGTCAGACCAGAAAGATGTGACTGCAGACTCTCAAGTCTTGTTTACAGATCTGAATATTCTATTTTTTTTTTCATCTCAAACAAATAATAAAGCTGACATTTAACTGTTATGTTAGGATTCAGAGTTATATCATGTTATGATAAACGAGCAAGTTTATATTGTTCTCTAAGCTGTTGTATCAGTCTGTCTGCAAACTCAGGCAGACACCAATGAACTGGTTTAAACAGGGTTCACTTTTTGAAGGTTAAGTCCATTTTCTCAACTAGCTTTGTAAAATGAAAATAAGGATGCTATAAAACAATTTGGCAGCCACCCTGAAAAAGCACTGACTCACCATCCTACCACAAACAAGCCATATCTAACCACTGACCACCCTGAGTTTTCACTGGCTTTCATGAGAAATGTTTGCTTTCCTATCTCTGCAACCCAATGTAAATTCCCTGCCATGGCTTCTGAACTCATTGGGATGGCAGGCTTCAGACACAAGCACATTAATGGTCTCTTGGCTCACACAGCTCACACCGTTCACTCGCCAGTTTTCTATTCTCACTCGAAGTCAGACACCAAAAATAGTTCATGCAGACAGTTTTTGTTTTTAACTGTTCAGTTTGACCAAAAATCTAGTTTGAAAAGAATTTGGTTTGACTATATGGAAACTGAATGCAAGTTCCTCTTAGCTGGACTGGCTATGAATTAAGCTGTTTAAAATGGTCATGCTACACAACTTAACAGGACAGTTTTCGTTATTTATTTTTCTATATCGCAACGCAATTTCTTCTGCAGTAGTAGGAAGTTCACCCAAAGGGAGACTCTCACAAGAGAACTTTTAGAAAAGAAAAGCCCTCTGCAAATGTCAGCTGTGATAATGCATCAGAACCTCTGTGTTTTTATATGGCTGATAGTTGAAATCAAAGGAATAAACCAGAGACTATGTAATCTAGCGGCTGCTAATGGTTATCTACAGGTAAATTTAGATTTGTTAAACCTCAGTATGGTTATATCTTAAGGTGGAATCAAACAATACAATAGCCCACATTAGCCTTCACCAGGAGCATTCCCGTGTGCCCATCTATTTGGCATCTGCCACATGGCCTCCGCATGGTCACCACAGAGCTACCACTCAAGGCAGTGTCCAGGGACATCACAGGCCCACCATATCAGGGCTAATGGGTGCCCACATGTCCATGGCTCGTAAACTAGGTTTGCCCACAGCCTTGCTGGCATCCAAGTCCACCAGCACATAGAGTCCTGCCTAGCACACCAGCTAAGACGTGGGAGCAGTTGCAATCTCCTTCCCCGATAGCCACCTCTCAGCTGAAAGGCGCACTAGAGATCTCACTCTCTGCCTCGCAGCTGAGAGGTGCACTAGAGATATCTCTCTCTCTCTCTCTCTCTCTCTCTCTCACACACACACACACACACACACACACACACACACACACCCCTCACTTCACTTCACCACAGCCTCTCAGCTGAGAGAGGGAGATTGCAGGGGGAGGAAGCTCTCTAGTGCACCTCTCAGCTAAGAGATGGCTGTGGAGAGGGAGATCGCTAGTGGCGTGCCACTGCAAGCACATGAAATACAGGCAGAGGGGTGCCCGCTTATTCGGCTGGACATGCTAAACGTGATTTTATTTTATTTATTTATTTATTTTATTTATTTAATGGATTTCTATACCGCCCCATCCTGCAATGCAGCTCGGGGCGGTTTACAACAATAAAAACAATTTAAAACTTTTAAAATACAAATATAAAACATATAAAACAGGGCAACATATAATAATGAGTAAATAAAAGGTGGGGGATTAAAAATCACCCCCCCCCCCCTCCCTCCCAAAGGCCTGGGCAAACAGCCAGGTCTTACAGTTTCGCCGAAATATCAAAAGGCTTGGGGCCAGGCGAGCTTCCTCCGGAAGGGAGTTCCACAGCCGCGGCCCTACCACCGAGAATGCCCGCTCCATCGTGGCCCCCCGCTTAACACGGGGGATCTCCAGGAGGGCACCCCCGGCAGACCGCAGGAGTCGTTCCGGGGCGCGAAGGGCGAGGCGGTCCCTAAGGTAAGAGGGGCCAAGGCCGTATAGGGCTTTATAGATCATTACTAGGACCTTGAACTTGGCCCGGCACACTATCGGCAGCCAGTGCAGCGCTCGGAGCACCGGTGTAATGTGCTCCCGGCGACCCGTCCCCGTAAGAAGACGGGCCGCCGCATTCTGCACCAGCTGCAGCCTCCGGGCCAAGAACAAGGGAAGCCCCACGTAGAGCGCGTTACAGTAGTCGAGCCGCGAGGTGACGAAGGCATGGATGAGGGAGGCCAGGTCCGGGCCAGAGACATACGGACGCAGCCTACGTACCAGATAAAGCTGGCGGAAGGCAGCCTTAGCGACTGCCTCCACCTGCCGCTCCAGCCGCAGGTCTGCGTCCAATATGACCCCCAGACTCCGGACCTGCTGAGCTACAGGGGGGCAAACCCCCCCAATCAGGGGGGCCACCACCCCCTTCGCCCTCCCCACCACCATCACCTCCGTCTTATCTGGGTTGAGCTTCAGTCTGCTCCGCCGCATCCAATCCGCCACGGCCTCCAAACATTGGGATAGCACCGAGACAGCAGGGTCTGGGTCGGTAGAAAACGAGAGGTACAGCTGAGTATCATCAGCATACTGGTGACATCGCACCCCGAACCCTCTCACGACCTCCCCCAAGGGCTGCATATAGATGTTAAATAATAATGGAGACAAGATCGATCCCTGCGGAACGCCACACGGTAAGGCGCGGGGGCTCGATGTTTCCTCCCCCAACACCACCCGCTGGCTCCTCCCCGAGAGGAATGAACGGAACCATTCAAGAACAGTCCCGTCCAGACCCCCCCGGTCACGCAGTCGTCTCAACAGCAGCCCATGGTCCACGGTGTCAAAAGCGGCCGAGAGATCGAGCAGGATGAGAAATGTCGAACATCCCGCATCCATCTCCCGGCGGAGGTCGTCCACCAAGGCCACCAACGCCGTCTCGGTGCCATAGCCGGGGCGGAACCCAGATTGAAACGGGTCAAGGAGCCCGATATTATCTAGATGACCCTGGAGCTGGAGCGCCACTGCCCGCTCAATAACCTTCCCTAAAAAGGGAAGGTTAGAGACAGGTCGGTAGCTGGCGAGCGCGTCTACGTCCAACGATGGTTTCTTCAGCAGGGGGCGCACCACAGCCTCTTTTAAGCAAGGCGACAACCTCCCCTGCCGAAGGGACGCATTCACCACCCTCGCCAGCACCGTCCCCAACGTCTCCCCGGAAGCTTTTATTAACCAGGACGGGCATGGATCTAGTTGACAACACGTGGCCCTCACAGACCCCAGGACATCCACCACATCGGCTGGCGTCACTTCCTGAAACTCACCCCATAAAGATGGACCAGACGGACCCTCCGCCCCCCCGCGCTCTTCCCCTACTGCTATCAACCCAGCGTCGAAATCGGCCTGAATCCGAGCGATCTTGTCTGCGAAGTAGATGACAAACTCCTCACAGCGGGCCCGGGACAAGTCCCCATCCAGGCGGAGGGAGGCCGGACTCACCAGCCCCCGCACCACCCGAAACAGCTCCGCTGGACGCGACTTCGCAGACGCTATGAGGACGGCGAGGAATTCCTTCCTCGCCGTCCTCACAGCCTCCACATAGGACCGCAAATGGGCCCTATGGAGAAGACGATCGGAGACAGACCGAGTCCGACGCCAGCGTCGCTCTAGCCTCCTGCCCACACGCTTCATACACCGCAGCCCCTCAGTAAACCAAGGGGTCCTGCGGTGACGAGACCGAGGCAGAAGGCGCCTCGGAGCCACCCTGTCAATGGCCTCCTCCAGCAAGATGTTCCAATGCCGGACCAGCTCATCCACAGAGTGACCGTCCACATCCAGGGTAAGCTCCCTCAGGACCTCCTGGAACCGCTGGGGTTCCATCAGCCTCCGAGGGCGGACCATCCTAACTGGTCCCTTCCCCTTCTGGAGGGGGCGCGCTAAAAGACCGGCCTGAAGGAGGTAATGGTCCGTCCACGACAAGGGCACCGCTGTCACCTCCCCCACAACCGGACCCCCCGCCTCAAGGCCAGAGCCGAAGATCAGGTCGAGGATATGTCCCCCCACGTGGGTCGGGCAGATCACCTCCTGGGACAAGTTCATAGTTGCCATGGCGGCCATGAACTCCCGCTCCGCCCCAACAAGGCCGGCATCGGCGTGGACGTTGAAGTCCCCCAGAACCAAAGTCCTGGGGGAGCCCAACACCACCTCCGAGGCCAGCTCCGCTAGAGCGGTAAGGGATGCCGCCGGGCATGAAGGGGCCCGGTACACCAGCAGCACCCCTAGCTTGCCCCCAGCCAAATCGATCACCACGTGCAGAGCCTCTACACCCACAATCTCCGGCACTGGATACCTCCTAACAGGCCAGTCTTCCCTAAAAACAATAGCTACGCCTCCTCCCCGGCCGCTCATGCGGGGCTGATGCTGCACGGCATACCCAGCTGGAACCAGATCCGCCAAAGTTGGACCGGCCAGATCATCCAGCCAGGTCTCCGTGATGCATGCGAGGTCCACGGCCCCATCCACGATCAAATCGTGGATAATCGGGGCCTTGTTGACCACGGACCTCGCATTCATCAGCACCAGCCCCCCACGCGCGGACCCTGGACCCGGCACCTCCCTCCCCCTTAGTGGGGGGGTGATGACCTCCACCTCCCTCAGGCACCGTGGACCCCTAGGGGCCCGTGCCTTCCCACCCCATGGACCATACCGTCCGCGCCCCATCACGACCCCAATGGCCATGCCCTCCCCTCCGTCCACCCAATCCCGGCCCTTCAGACCCGGCTGCTTGCCCCCCGGCCCTCCCTCCCCCCCTCCCCCCCATAACCCTCCCCCCCCAACCATACCCTCCCCATTCTCCCTCGGTCTCCCCCTCTCACGGGGAGACCGAGCCACCCCCTCCCCCCCAACCCTCCCGGTCCTCCCCCTGCTCTCACCAGGGGGAGTCCCTGGGTCCACCCCCCACATTACCCCCCGTGTCAATACCCCCACCCTACCACCCTAGCCCTGAAAGATAAAAAGCCTGCCCAATAAAAAACACAAAAACCCCCCTGCCCCCCCCCAGAAGTGCCCCGAAGTGCCGCGCCCTTTGGCCGCGGCCCTTCGGCCGCGAGCCTGCGGCCGCAGCCTGCGGCTCCAGCCGCTGTCTGTGGGCTTTTAGCCCCTGCTACTTCCGGGTGGGGGGGGAGGGGACAGGACAGCCCACGTGGCTGCCCTCTGCGTTCCCCCCCCTGCCCCCAACTCACAGTTTTTTTGTTCTTCTTGTCCCCGCAGGTATCCTGCGGGGACGAAGCAGCAGCGGCGGCAGACCCAGCAGCGGCAGGGATGAAGGCGGCAGCGGCGGCGGTGACAACGCCGGCAGCGGTGGCAAGGAGACCAGCCCCCCCCAGCACTACCCGCAAGCAGGTAAGTCCAAGTGGGGGGGGAGATGGGAAGGAGGATCCCCGCAGCAGGCTCCCTGCGGCTCCAGCCGCTGCCTGTGGGCTTTTAGCCCCTGCTACTTCCGGGTGGGGGGGGAGGGGACAGGACAGCCCACGTGGCTGCCCTCTGCGTTCCCCCCCCTGCCCCCAACTCACAGTTTTTACGTTCTTCTTGTCCCCGCAGGTATCCTGCGGGGATGAAGCAGCAGCGGCGGCGGTCCCAGCAGCGGCTCCCCTGGGGCTGCACAGATATAACTCTGACTCCACCAGCTCTTTAAATGGTCACGTTCATGTACTATAATGATGAACATCAATACAAAATCCTAAGACAAGCAGACAGATTTTCTTGCCTGAATTTCACTTATCAAACTAGGGAAATATCCAGATTTGTAAACTTCAGCTTCTCTGCTAACAGTGCAATATTTTAAAATTGAATCCTGGCCAGATCTACCCAGGAATTCACAAGTACTTTGTAATTATGTCAACAGGCCAGTACCATTTTGCTCTAAAAAAAACAATGGGTTGCAAAAAATCCAGAGGTGAACGGAAAACTTGTTTTTCTACATCCTGTTTTATGCCACTCATTTTTTAGCTCTGATGCTGACAAACTTCAAACTTCTCCCTAGCACTGATGTAGCTTAATACCTTCCACCTTGATACAAGTGGTCTAAGTCAACTCTAAGGAAAATGATGAGATTAGCTCAAAATGAGATACAATGTAATAGCCAACCTTGATCATTTCTACAACACTTGAGACACTTTTTGGACTCCAGGACTACCAATATACAGAAATATCACTCCGCATTCCTTCTTCCCTAAGCATGTGCATCTGCAACCGTCTGTCCCCATCTCAGCCGTCTGTCCCTATTTTCCCCTGTTCCTTGTCTCCCTTCCTTTGTCTTTCATAGACTGTAAGCCCCTTGGGGTAGGAACCTGTCTCTATTTATGACTGTACAGTGCCAGGTGCATTGCTGGTGCTATATAAATAATAAATAATATTCATACAGCAGGTCCTCGACTCTGGAATTCATTTCCTCCACTAGTCTGGTAGAGCTGCATCTGTTTGACCTACTGGTTACCGTCTAAGGTCTCTTTTTGAGAAGTGGAAAGGGGGGGGCACGCGCATATGCACGTTTGAGTATACACTTACACTGTTTAGTGGATATGTGTTGGCATTTTTTAAAGAAGCCACTTTACTGCCAGTACTCTGCAGTTGCTTCCTAATTACAAGTAGGAATATTAGCCAGCAGCCTATGCAGGAAAAAATAATCCAAATAGCCAAAAAGATTCAGAAACCTTAGTTGGCATTCACACAAAAGGTGCAGCCCACACCACACAGCTGCAGCCTACACCACACAGCTGCATTACCAATTATTCTATAACTATAGACATTTTTCTCTGGTTGATCTGGTTTGTTACAATTCACCTTGAAACAAGTAGGAAATCAGCTAACTGGTCCAAATTGAGCTATCAAGATCTCATTCTTGTAGCCAAAAGGTCACAACTATGTTCTGAAGAATTACAAAGCACCTACCTGGAGTTCTTTGACTACAGATTTAGCTTTTATTAAATAAACAAACAATATTCCAAGCAGTTTAGTGAAGAAAATAGCCAGTCTCTGCTTTCCAGAAGTTCTCCTTTTCAGCCTAAAAGCTTGGTATACACCGACAATACGACTGCCATGGCGTATGTCAACAGGCAGGGAGGTATGAAGTCTTCAGCTCTGCTGCGAGAGACAGAGCAGCTGTTTGTGTGGGCAGAGAACAATCTATCTATCGGCAATTCGTGTCAAGGGGATTCTCAATATACAAGCCGACTGGTTGAGTAGGCAGACGATCCAACCAGGAAAGTGGTTCCTGAATCAGGAAGTTTTTTGTCTGATCACCTGACATACTGGTCAAAGGAGCTGCAGGTTCGCTAAGGCATCACAGCTCGCTTCTTACATAGTGCTTCCACCAATGCTGCCCCCTCCTGCAGGGGGTGTAATTAAAGGAAATTCATAGGATGGTGTGTTGGTCATCTGCCCACACCTTTACCTCATCACTACAACGTGTACACTTGGGCATCTGTTAGGCGGCCTTCGGACAGAGGGTGTTGCAAAGAGTTCTTTAAAAAATGTTCCCCCGTCCCTAGCCCCCTGAGTTCCATGAGGGTGTGGTCTGGAGTTCTTTGGTCCCACCCCTTTGAACATGGAACTACTCTTGGTATTTTCCAATTAGGACATCCTGCCTCCCCTGGTGAGAGAGAAAATAATATTTGGTTCATTTACCCTGTGAATTTTCCTTCTTCTCTCCTTTGGGAGGTAGGTGGTCTGGCCTCCCTGCATGGAAGGTTTGCTGAATCTTGGTCTTCTCAAATTTTGCAATACTCTCATCAGTCCCCGAGGTCTACATTTAGAGCTGCTAGGAAGAGCGTCCTGGGAATGTCCAAGAGAGGTTCTCTTCCCTTCCTTCCGGTCTCACTCACTCTTCTGGTCCACCTCCGGGCAGTTAGCAGCTATCTCTTCAGTTGTTCTGGTTTGGTTATCAAAGTTGGTTCTGTGTATGTTTTGATAGTTTTTTTTCTCAGTTACTATAGCTTCGGTAGTCACATTTCTGGGGTCCGGAACTGGGGTTAGATCCTCCCCTGGTTTCGGGCCGTCAGTCAAAGCCTTATTCCTGCCTCTGATTGGAGAAAAGGAGCTAAATCCAATTAGGACCATCTGGCTCCCCAGGAGAGAAGGAAAATTCACAGGGTAATTGAACCATATTTTCCTTTATTTAATTGTTTGCTTCTACTAAGAGACTGACTGAAGTCTTTTCATCATTTGTTTAGGACAGATATTACTGTAGGTGCGAGCAAGTGCACAAGTATTATTAAAGGTTCTTCATCTCTCATATTAGTTACCTTTTTATAAGACCAATTTTTCACTAACTTCATCTAAAGGCAAATCAATTAACTGCATACTGTGTGTCTTCAGTATGTGTGTGATTATAGTATGGCTTAGATGTTAAAGCCTGGCGAAAGACATCCATTTACTGATATAATTCATGGGATTGAGAGTTTCCTAGGTGTTTTTAAAATTCTCATAATTTATAAGGACATGTACACATTTGTGTGTGTGTACCTGTATTTACGCTACATTTGTGAAATTGTGTTATTCATGAAATAAGCAAAATCTTGAATATTTCATGCCGCCACCGAATTCATGAAATTGACACGTCTTCTTGCTAATCCACATAACAGGCACTGTTTATGTCATGAATTAGAGCCGTTCTCATGCCCTCTATGCAGCCGCATGGTTAGTGCGAACGCTGCAGGCCCTGTGCCAGGGTTGCTCATGGTTTGCACACCTGTACCTGCGCATGCTGGCCTCCGGGGCATGGGATCAGCCCCTCTGTTGTTGCCTATCTTATATGAATTATGGAAGCAGTATTGCCTATTTCATGAATTAAACTATTTCAATAATTTAGAGTAACAAGCAACTTCACAAATTTAGAGTAACAAGTGAAGGGGTTCACTGGAACCACTGCGCTACCTATAATCACTAGAACTAAGCAATAAATGACTGGACAGGAGAAGACTCTGCTCTTCTCTCTCCAGTGCCACATATCCTCTTTAGTCCAGGTAAAATCTCCACATGCAGTCATAGAGAAAAGAGAAGGGAGCCTAAGTTATAATCGAGCCCAATATGTGAAACTGTACGTCTTTATTGCTTACATGGTGCATAAATTAAGGCACGACCTTACAATTTGCATACCATTTTGGAGCTAGAGGCCCGATCCAAGATACACTAATGAGGACCAAAACTGCAATTGCATGCGTGCACATGGTTTACGCATGCAGGATGGGCTGGGGAAAGTCCCCTGCCTTCAGATCCTACCATGACCTGTGCCCACCAGATCGTTGGATCCTTGCAACCTGGTGGGTGCAAGGATCAGAAGGCCCTGCAAGTATCAATTCCTCTGTAACCACCAGTCAAGCGAGTGAAGGGTCAACTGGGGAAGGGCTACACTGATTTTCTGATGTGTGGCCAACTGACTCTGCCAAGGAAGTAGGAAATTTTGGAGCGGCCTCAGGTAGAACTTTGCCCATGCCAGTGTTCATGGACGACACCATGAGGTGTACACAGCCTACCCTTCCGTCCTCCCCTGTTGTCTGAGGCTGAACAACAGACTCCAGATCTTCAACTCCCTCTCGGATAATAAAAGATCCGGTTCTTCTTGGTGTCCAGTGTCACAACTAGATGGCTTAGTCATTGGGAAGGAATCACCAAGCTTTTTTCCCAATTTACTACAAATACATGTATCTGGAAACAGGAGATTGTCTGCTCTACCGCCTTCCTGGCCATCTCTAGCGTGTCTGCTTTCATCAGAAGATCATCTAGGTATGGGAATATATAAACTGCTTGTAGTCATAGGGAAGCCACCAGGGTGACCAGTAGCTTGGTAAACACTCTCGGTCCGGCAGCAAGGCAAAAAGGAAGATCCCTGGGTTCTTCCCCGGACGCGAATCTCAGGGATCGCCTGTGTCTCTGTCTAATTGGCATGTGCAAGTATGCCTCCCACAGATATATGGATGCCAGGAAGCTGTTTGGCTGTAAGACCTGGAGGATTGAAATCCGGGTCTCCACCTTGAGGCACTTTGTCTTGAGGTGTTTGTTCAACCTCTTGAGGTCCAGAATGGCCCTGGTGTGTCCATTTCTTTGGGGAATGTTGAAAAAGACATAGTAGACACCAGAGAACATTTGTGCCAAGGTGACTGGCCCGATGACTCCAATATCGAGGAGATTTTTGATGGCCTGCAGTACTTTGATGAAGAAGTCCCGGGGCCATGACTTGAATTCGATTGCATAGCTGTTGGTGATAGTTTGCTGCCACTGACTGTAAAACCCGTTAGCATCCCCCTATGAGGGTCATGGCCACAGGGGGGACAGGTGGGGAGGACCTGGAGTCATAAGCTAGCAGGGGTGGACTTCTTGTCTTTGGCTGAGCATTGGATGGTGCTCCCAGTGTCCGGCTGCCTCTCCGCCAATGTTGTCTGTCGGCGTTGGACACTCCTCTTTTAAAGGACTGGCAAAAATAAAAGTTTTGCCTGGGTGGGATCTTCTCCAAGTATCCGTCCTAAAGGGATTAACAGGGAGTCCTCTCTTTTTCTCAGATTCATTCATCATGGCATTCACCATGGATTCTCTGGACAGCTTTCCACCTGAGAAGGGAGCCAAAGTGAGGACCATCTTTGTTTGCAGGTCCGCTTTCCAGGGCCTAAGCCAGATGGCTCGCCGAGCGCCTACGCTGTTAGCCATGGATCTTGTTCCAAACTGTGCCAAATCCAGCACTGTGTCAGTTATAAAGGAGGCCGAAACGGAGAGCTTTTTTCAGTCAATCCTTTAACACTTTCGACTGGGCAATGGCAGTAAGGTATTTCACCCACAGCACTATGGCACGAGCGAAGGTGGAGGCTGTGGCTGCTGCTCTGCACACCATCGACACCGCTTCGAAGTCTCTGTGGAGGAACATTTCCACCTTTCAGTCCAGCAGATCACGAGGTGAGCTCTTCCCACCAGATGAGATTACAGAGGCCTTGGGGAACCTCAGGATTGACCCCTCTCTGTCAGGTAGACCCTCATAAGGGGACAGAGAAGCTGATCTGTGGGACTGGGGGAAGGGGCTCTAACATGCTGTCCTTCATCAGCCCCTACTAAGGAGGCCATATGGCTCAGCTCTGGAACCAGGAGACCCGGTTCTTGACCCCACAGGTGAGCTATCTCTTGGGGCCCCTTAAAAATCAGCTCTTGCCCCAGCCACTGGAGCACCTGAGGAGGGAACTGCCCATGCATGCCAGCAGCTGCGGCCCCCACAGGGAGGGAGGTAACCCTCCCCATAGCTCAGCTCTCACTAAGGTGGCCAACCTCCTTAGGACTCGGACCTGCCCTGGGAATCCCTGTGGTGGCGAGGAGAGCGGGCAAGGCTTCTGCACTGTTTGCGCTGCTGCCTGCTGTGAGCAGAGCGGGCCCAGGAGGCCAAAAAGGAAGCAGAGGATGGGCTCCTTCTACAGCATCTTTGCCGGTGGGTCCCTATGACCACTGCCGCTGGAGCTACTACTACAGTCCAACCCATTGGGGGGGCCATAGCTCAAGTGGTAAGAGTGCATGCTTTGCATGTGTAAGGTCCCAGGTTCAATCCCTGCCATCTCCACTTCAGGACCTCTGGTAGCACGCCAGGATGGCCTCTGCCGCAGACCCTGGAAGAGCCGGATTTGGACCCGAATTTGAAACCCCTGCTGCCGTGTCAAGTTGTGACAATACTGGGCTAAGATGGACCATTGGTCTGACTCAGTTAGGCAGGTTAGTTAGTTAATAGCTAGTTAACCCCAACAGGGGATCCTGGCCTTACTCCCCCATCTGCGTACCACCTCCAAAGAGGAACTGGAGGAGGATGAGCAGCCCCGTGAACAATCCTGAAGGGATTTACGCTGCTCCAGTGAGCTCCTGCACCATGGAATGGGGGCCACACTACAGGGGCTACTCACGGTTGTGCTGGCTGGAGTCTGAAAATGGCAGCCAGTCCCCAAAGTGTGGGAACGTGCTGCAATGCCATGGGTCCACTGCGCTCAAAGGAGGAGCCGCAGGCAGAATCCTGGCCCCTAGGAGCTCGTCTCCTCATCCAACCACTGCTGCTTTGATTGTTGCAGTTGATCCTTGGGTTTGGTTACCCTGAGCCAGTCCCTGGTTCCATCCTCATCCTTGCATGGGGAGTGCACCGGCAACTGAAGTACCCTGCCTACTAGCCCCGTGTTGTCCTCCCTAAAAAGTGGGGAGTTCTGTGGTGAGGGAGCCTGCTGTTTAGGCCAAAGCTGATCCCCCTTAGGCTATATGGGGAACAGGGTACTCCCCACCTACCCTACAAATGAGGGACAGTCAGAAAAGTAAAAGAAAAGGAAAAAAGATTAAAAACCTATTTCTCCTCAGAAGGGAGGAGAAATCCTATCCTATCCTTCCTGCCTTCAGCTCTGCTGAAGGCAGGAACTGATCTGGGGGCTAGGACTGGGGCTAGCTCCTTCTCTGGTCCCAGGTCGTCAATCAAAGCATTGCTCCTGCCTCTGATTGGAGAGAAGGCGCTAAACCCAATCCTGATAAGACGGAGGTGATGTTAGTGGGTAAGTCAATGGAGTTGACGGCCCCCTCGGTTGAGGGGGTTTGTCCTCCACTGACTTCCCAGGTGCGGAACCTGGGGGTGCTCCTCGATGCGCAGCTCCACCTGGATCTCCAGGTGGAGGCTGTGGCGAGGAGTGCCTTCCGCCAGTTACATCTGGTGCAGAGGCTTTGGCTGCTGGTTTCGGTTTTGGATCTGGCCACGATCATCCATGCTTTTATCACCTCTCGGTTAGACTACTGTAACGCGCTCTACACGGGGCTACCTATGGTGACGGCTCGGAAGCTGCAGCTGGTGCAGAATGCGGCGGCCCGGATCCTGGTGGGGCTGGGTCGCTGGGAGCACATTACACCGGTGCTCCGATCTCTGCACTGGCTACCAATAGTCTTCCGGGCCCGATTCAAAGTGTTGGTCTTGACCTATAAAGCCTTACACGGTCTGGGCCCTGCCTATTTGCGAGATCGCCTCACTCCCCGGGTTCTGGACCGGCCCCTGCGGTCATCTGGGGGCGAGGTCCCTCGGGTTTCCCAGAGGGCCACGCAGGAAAGGGTGTTCTTGGTGGTCGCGCCGCGCCTTTGGAACTCCCTCCCAGTGGGGGCCCGTCTGGCCCCGGATCTCCCAGGGGCAGAGGGAGAGGGGGAGGGGGAGTGAGGCACGCGGGGCTTACAGACCTTCTTCGCCCCTCTGAGGCTGCCGCTTCTGTAGCCAACGCCGCTGCTTTTCTTTCGTGCCGACATAATTGTAACCTGGCCTCAGGCCTATCCACACTGGGAGACAGGGAACTCTAGACCTCCTCTACCACGGCGGGAAATCAGTGGACGGAGAGACTTTTTTGGCGCGTTTTCCTTTGCGCCTGCGTGACTTCTCCCTACTGTTAAGGCTGGCCGTCCAGGAGGACCCCCAGGGAGAAAGTGTAAGACCTGGCTGTTCCGTCAGGCATTTGGCGAGGGAGAAGGGTGAGGGTGGTTGGGGTGGGGGGTGTTATGGGGTTTTTTGTCTTATTTTTATTGTTATTATTATTATATGATGTTTTTATATGTTTTATTGTATTTTATTGATGGACTCTGTTAGCCGCCCCGGGCTGCCTGTGGCAGGAGGGGTGGGGTATAAAACTTTTAAATAAATACCGCCTGCCTTCCCTGGTGAGAGAGAAAGGTCAAACAAACTTATATTGGAAACTTTGTGGATACTCTGAAGTAGTGACGTATGAGAGGGTGTGGCATTCTTAGTGAGGGCGTCTCTCTATGTTCAATTTGTCTGTTTACTCGCTAGCACCTGATGAAAAACACATAGAATTTCAACTTTAAGTTATGCCTTTCCTTTTTGTTTAAGTTCATCAGGTGTTGCGATGTCTTTCACACATGCTACAAGGACTGCTCGAACTTCCAGACTATTCAATCACACATAATTTGGGAGTATTTAACATTATGTCAATAAAAATGCCCACTGTTTTCCCCTGTGGAAAACTATGGGAGCGCTACGACTTTAAACTAATTTAACTTACAATATTCCACTGAATAGCATGACTGTCTCACTATAATCAGTGAAGCAGTAATGTAATTAATCTCAAAATTGCTGTGGGGAGTACAAGGCATCTCAGTTGCTTGTCGTAACAATCTAAATTAGCGTATTACTGAAAGATGTTGGGGAGGAACAGTTCATTTTAGGTAAATGCTGTCAGGGTATCCATTCTTTCTATTTCTAAAGCTGAAAATAAGACTATCATCATAGTTCTCCTTTTGAAATCCAAATGAATGTGTTTTGAGGTGGGAAGAATAATTAAATTTGATGTGATATTTCTACAGATGCAGTTTTGCATTTTATAATAATTAAATATGTTTGAATAAAAATTCATGTTTTATTTAAAAAAAGAAAACTGGTTTGGCTCAAAGCATGCCATTGTATCTGTACAATTCCCTTTTGTCATTGAAACTTCCAGGCGGCTGCTTCTTTTGGTAAGAAAAAAAATTATTCTTTCCACTTTACAGTCTTACAAATCCAGCAGTGGCTACGTACCAGAGGAGTTTGGATTGCGATGTCAGTTCTGAAGAATAAATTTCTGATGTGATACCATTATACTAATAATAACTGCAAGGAATGTTTGGAGCATAAGATTGCAATACAATATTCAATGCTGCTTTTTTCATTCCTATAATTAAATCAGCCATCAGAAGAAGTGACAAACATTCTACTAATCTAAAGGTTATGAAAGGTGACCAAAGTAGTAAATCAAAGTCTATTTGTCTCATCTTTCCCTAGTGTGCAATATCAGTAAGCTGAGAGCATTTTCAATTTGCTACAACTTGGAATAGATCAGCAGAGTAAAACATAGTTTTTAAGATTATTAGGAGAGTAACCTTTTTATCTGCAGATTATGAAAAGGGAATTAACTCTTCTAAGGACAGACTGGTACTTGAGATTTCTCCTCTGAAGTATTTATGCTTAGTTCATAATACTACAATGACCAAAATGTGCATTCAACAACTAGTACATATAGTGAGATGATTACGAAGCTTCATTTTTACCTTGATAAGGCAAAACAGGAACAATCTAGAGATATTATCACATAATCTGCCCTTTTATCATATATAAAAAATTAGAATGTAACTAAAACAAGCACCGAATAATTAAAGAAATGCATAACACTAAGGGTCTGATTTTAATTTGCATAATTTTTTCCCTTAATAGTGCCTAATTAAGACATCAGTTTTTTTAAAAATCCAATAGAACTCTTAAGATTTTCCACACAGAATTAACGTTAAGGACTTTTAATGGATGTCTTAATTAGACTTTGTTATTCATGGAAATTTTACACAAATTAAAATCAGGTCCTGTGTGCACTGTTCCCAGCTGAGTCTCAGCAAAAATGCTGTACAGGACTGAAAGATTTTTAATCCATGCATTGCCTGCTGTTCATAGTCTAATGATGGCATACTCTAATACCACTGTTTAGTTAATTTACATTAATACTATAACCAATAAAATAACATTATTTGGAATTTCCTTTCAAAATTGGCTGCAAATTTACAGTCCAATATACTTTTTTTAAAATGTGCAAAAACTATGCAGCTGGATCAGAATGTTAGCCAATGGGGCCCAGTAACTACAATGACTTTTTGAACAGCCCAGAGGGAGACTTATCTGTTATTCCACATACAAACTTTGATTCATTCCCAAGTTCCATCACTACAGTACTCAAATTGCATGCTAAAAGGCTTTTTTTTTTGGTCAGTTTTGCTAAGCATGTTTATCAGAACAATCTCTTCACGTTTATTTCCATTGATAAAGCCACACTTTTAAAGACAGGCTAATTTTGTGGGTTTTAAATAAAACTCACAGTGTAATCGGCTGCAAATTCCAACAGTTTTGTGACAAAAAACTGTGCTGCTGAAGCTCCCCTAAAACACTGCAGTTCGAACTATGGGACTTGGCAGAAGCATTTAAGACAAGACAGCAGAATCAGAAACCAGACTGAGTGGTGAAGATTACATTACACTGACACTGGAAATTTTCCAAGTATTGACAGACCAAGGCTTACTGCAGTCTGTCCTATGGCACAGATCACACGTTAATACTATGTGCTGATTCTATCATGAAAAACATAGTCCTTTACAAATTACTTCTCTAATTAAATCACATTAACTCCCCATGTTAGATACAAGTATAAGTCAAAGCTGCAAGAAAATAGAACTGCTGTTGCCTACAATTTACAAAACCAAAAAAACTTTGTGTTATGCTCATGAATGGAGTGTTTTCACTTCTGAGCTAGGAATTACCAAGTGTCTATGAAATACTGCAAGTATTACCCTGCCGGAGAGAATTTTATCTTAATACTTGGTCTATAAATATACTTGTATGTTCTTTTCTTTTGTGTTTATATTAGCACATTCTTTGCTTCTCTCTGAAGCAAGCACTTCCTCTCTGTGCCTCACCACGTAAATCAGAGGTGTGAATTGCATGGACTTTTCTCTTCATATTATGCTTGCTTGAGCTATTAGTATTTACCAGTCATGAAGTCTTTCTGTTCACAAAACTTCTATTTAAGAGTTCTCTATGCAAAGGGACTGTGATGCTACTGGATCCCTTAACACAAGTGTTTCTTTTATGCTCCACAAAACACCTTTGTGTGGATATGACTAATGTGCTCTGCTGCAAAGCCCTCTTAATTCAGCCATATTTAACTGAAATACCAGCTGAATCGCTGATGTTAGAAGGTCCACCTCACCTTGGTACCAGAACATTAAGCTAATCAGCTCTAAACACTCCAGACTGGAGGTGCACACTCCTCAGAGGATTACATTCAGATTGTTTGGTTTTACAGTACCTGGCTAGTCTGTGGACTGGACGGGTCATACGAAGGTACATAATTCTTCAGAGAATCCTGAGGATTCAGATGAGGAGGATATCTGATTGTTGGATGAGAGAAATAGCTAGACGGTGCTGGCGGGAGAATAGCTTGCGCTGTAAATGGCAATGGTGAAGGTGGAGGTGGAGTTCTGGTTGAGATGACTGGAGAAGATAAAATAAAATGGAAGTTATTTAATATCTCTTTTGTTTTATGGCACAACTCTTCATCACTGTGTCAAAACAAGGAAATAAAAGTCAGTCACCAATTGGCATGATGCATCCCTTTCTCCCTAAATTTAATCCACAACATCTTGAATTTCCAACCTCTTATTCCCTCCCTCTATCCCACCACTACCCATGGGAGAAAGAACACTGGTATTCCAAACCTATAAATGTAATACACCAGCATTTGATTCAAACTTTTCTTTAAATGCCACAATAATGTCCCAGTAGGAAGCATATTTTAGTTATAAAGTCTTTGTCTCAAGAGCCCAGCTGAAGAAAACTAAATAAATAAGCAAACCCCCATATTTGTATCAGAGCAACAAAGAGAGGGGAACAAAATCACTGGGTCCTAGGAAACAGCCAGTGATTCCCGGCTGCATTGTGCTATACCTGTCTAACATGGGGAGAGGGGGCAATAATTACTAAGCAATAATGCCATGAATAATTAGCTGGCTATTGTGAAAATGCTAATGAATGTTCAACTTCAGGGCCTGGGAAACCTTTCCATGCAATGAAAATATCTCTGGCAAACAAAAAGGGATCTATCGTATACATATTTTTCTTTGCATTCTCTTTCTTCCCAGCCCCCCCACACACATTCTTCTCTATCTATAGAAGATATGTAATATCTAAACAACCAGCAATGCTTTCACAATGAAAGGTATGTACAGAATGTCCTGTTACTGCTGAGTTGTCAAGTCAGGAGAAGAGATTGTTACATTATTACAATGTATTAGAATCACATTCCACCGTTATTACATGTCTAGAAGACACTTATTTTGTGTCTTGTTTAAAAGAAAAGGATGAGCATGAGAGACAAGAGGCTGTGATTTCTTCTTAGGAAGCGGGGTGTGATAAGTCTCTGTCAATATGTATAAAGGTGCTTCCTCCCTTGAGATATCAGTACAGTTACATATAATTGTATAAGGTGTTTTATAGAGCTGTTCTGTTCATGTAGCTAAATTTGAGAATTTGGCTATCTGTATCAGCTTCAGCTTTGGGCACTGATGTTTGATATCTACCTAGCTATACACGATCACACCCAGAACTGTTCTATGTACTGGAGAATTACAAAGCAATCAAACCTAGCAGAAGGAAGAATATTTTAAAAGAATTTTAATATGCAGTTCTCAACATAAGCTGAGAAACAAACACCAAAGTGCTGTACAATTCTGGTGGATCTGTGCTTCTTCTGTCAGGGCCTATAGTGCTCTTCCAAACCATTCGCAGCTAACCACTGCCTACTGTCTTCTTCCTGGGAAAATGTGGGTACGATAACACTTCAGTCGTTTTTACACGGATGCCCCCCACCCCCGGGTGTTCGGGGAGGTGTCCGTGTAAACGGCCGATGGGAGGAGGGGGGGGGGAAATCGGTGTCTGCTCGGTGTTCGTCCGTGTTAACACTGAGCGGGATGGGTGAGGGTGCATGCGCGCTCCCGTGCAACACCCACCTCCAGCCATAGCACACCCATCTCCACCCATGGAGCCCTCTGGAAAACCGGAGGAGGCTCCATGGGTGGAGGGGTGTGTGTGTCTGTGTAAACGGACACAAACCCACCTCCACCCACTGCAGCCAAACACCCCCACCCACCCACCTCCGTCCATGTAAAAAGTGCCTTCTTCACAGGCCCCTTAGCCCTCTTGCCCGTGCGTCTTTTTCCTCCTATTCTATTTCCCTCTATGGCCCTTTTTATACAGACGCTAACACCGATCAAATGAGTGTTACATTTTATTATACATGTTGCAGGGAACGCACAGGGCAACACTGCAGCCCTGCAACATGGGCTCCTTTCACATGAGATGCCTCCACCCAGCTTCGATGGATGGAGGTGTCTGTGTGAACACTGTGGGCGGTGGGTGGGGTGCATTTCACTGAGTGAAGATGGATGGAGGTGTCTGTGTGAACAACGCCAGGGGTGAATGTAGGTGCATGTGTGCTCCCACGCAACACCCATCTCCACCCACCATGGAGCACGGGTTGTGGAATTTTCTGGGCACACCTGACATCAGTGTCAGGTGCCAGGTTACATGCAAAATGACAACCTCAACCATGATCTAGAAATTCCCTGACTGTATATATAGATATGGCAGTTCAAGAACAATATTTTCCCCATGATCTCTGCATATAACTTCCATGTAGGTCAAAGAGAGTTCCACTGTGGATCTGAGACCATATATAGTGGGAAATATTGATCAAATTGTGGATCATTTTTATACTTATAGTCTCAAAAATTGCCACTGGTATCCATTTTGTCATTTAATTTGGGAGTTAATACCTATATGTGAGACTTTTATTGGAGTGGCACTAAATGAAATCCTGTCTCATAAATAATGTAAATATCATATGGCAGTAGGAAAAAGATGGGGTTTTTCCTTTATCCTCTAAATTCCTTCATTTAGATTAGATTTAATTTCATTCAGAGGTTTATCTTAGCTTGAACTCTGAAAGCTCTGTAAAGGGTTTCCTGAGCTGTGTTTAATGAGGATTCCCCTTCACAGATATCCCATGTTCTCTTATCCCTTCTGTCAAATAAAATATCTAGGTTTGGGCCCATAATGTGGGCTGCATTAACTGCTACACAGCTGTCATAAAAAAGCAGAAGCCAGCTAAATGTGGAGGGATTTCTTCCTCCCTCCTGTGTCCTCACCACTGTGTGCAACTCCTGGGATTCCTGGATGGTGATGCTGGGGGAAAGTGCTCAGTCTTGGCGAAGAATCCTGGGGAGATGTAGGGTTAAACAAAGGCTTTTCAGGCTTCTTCATTGTAGGAGAAGACATATCTGCAATAGAGATACAACATAACAGCAGTGTCAACATACAGATCACATAGCACACATGGCCTTTTTAAAGACCCTGGTTCACTTCATAAGCCCCCTTTTATCCAAGTATACTGCCACTAGGATGAAGCTAACAGTTTCAGCATGGGAAACTGGTCTATAGCTGAAAAAATGGAAATGATATTCCTTCCACGTCAGACAACCAGTACATTGAAGAGAGTCATGTCTTCACTGGCTTCCAGAGCCTGTTCAGTTTAATTGATCATCGACGTATACACTGCCTGGGAATTAATTTACTTAATTCGTAAAAGGAAAGGTGTAGGGTAAATATGACATGTGCTACTTCTAGAAATCTATCCTTTTCCCTTCCAAAAAGCAGAGTGCCATTGTGGAAACGTCCTAAAAATGTGTGGTATGTAACTCATTTTTCATGTGTGCTATGAAAGATGATTTTTTTTCTTCATCCTCCCAACACAGAAATTACCTCTCAATTAATTAATTTTCTTAGGTCACTTTACATGGAGATAATATACTAGGCATGATAAGTAGCAATTGATATAAAGAGTTTTAAACTATAAGTCCACAATAATGGTCCCTTAAATTGCAAAGACATTAGCATAGTCACAAAGATCAAAGATTTCATGTGAAAGATTTAATGAATACGTGTTTCGTCTCACTTATTTGATATATCAGTCTTCAAACTCTCATTTAATGAAATATTTTCCTCTTTAAATTATTTATTAAATATATTTACAAAGCACATTTTACTGTGGTATGTAGCAGCAATTTGCATGGATTAGAGTTGTTTTAGTTAACTCTTTCATACATGTGCGCCTTGCTCACCGGCAACTTTAAAGACTATTAGGTGAAGAAAGGCTTGGCCAGCTAGATGATTCCATAGAACAGGAGTTGGGAACCTTGTCCCTTCCTTGGGGCATTTTGAAAATTAGAAAAAGCTCTGTGAGTCACACTGAAGTTGAGGGGGGCAGGCTCAGGAGTAGAGAAAGAAGGAGAGAGTTCAGTTTTCTTGTCCTCACTCTGTCAGTATTTGAGGGTAGGGACTGGATCCACAAACGAAATCCAGGCATTGGAAAGGGGTAAAAAAAAAACACCACCAGTCACGGGGTGGGTTTGTCCCATGGGCTGGAGGATCTCCACCCCTGTCCTAGAGCAAAGACCTGGTGCCCTTCAATTCTTTGTACACATGAACAATTTTGAGTGTCAACGTATCTACCTTAGGGTGTTTTTATACGAGCCTCATTTCTTCCAGACCTCTGAAGAATCAAACTCGTGTGTTTTGGGGGGCGAGGGGGGTTAAACATTCACCCCTGCTACCGGAAGTCGGCCGGGCACCACTGGAAACAGCAGGTGCCAGTAAACTAGTGAATGCTTGGAGACCCAGACTTGTAAAACCTCGATTCTGGGGTTTTACAACTCAGGGTCTCCAAGCACGCGCTAGTTTCCTGGAGTTTCATGTAAGTTTAGTTTTTCTTTCTTTCATGCAAGCTTATCCCTCTTGTTTAGTTGTAAACAGAAATAGGAGACCAATAAGTGCAGCACAAAATATTTATCAGTGTTTCACTTGAGCCGAACCCCATAATGCAATATAAAAGAGAAGGGTCTGATGGCAATATGTTATTTGTGTTCCTTTCCTCCCTGAGCCAACATACCCTTGAATCTGCTGACCTCAATGTTGCCATATTTCATCTTTTCAAGAACAGTGTTGAATGAAACCATATTTTGTTCTATGGGGCAATGGGTAAGTAAAATGGAAAGTTTGTTTCATTGGGTTTGACAGCAGACCACAGTCCACTGTGACCCACTTTGTCACACTTTGCCCTGGGCCTCACCTGCACGTATGTGCAGGTGCCACCAGATGTTGGTCAGGGATTGTCCTGGGCTGTGTTGGCGGCTAGCCCAGGATGTGCCCTTGACCCAATCCCAGGCGCACATCCCAGGCCAGGCCTGCTCGACTGGGCCAAAGGAGGCCACAGTAGGCTGTCACGTTGGATGCTGTCGGCAGATATGGCCCAGATTGGGGTCCGCCATGCTGGCTGTCATTGGCCACCATGGCTGCCCATCATGGTGGGGGGGGGGGCAGGGCACCGGGGCAGCGTAGGCGTGGAGCCAGCCAGCCACACATTTGTATGTCTCCCCACCCCCAGGGCCCAGGCAGCGGGTATGATTGTTTTGTGGCCCAACCCAGTCCAGGCGGTGTTTACTGCGGCTTCTCAGTCAGACCCAGGTTGGGTTGCTGTGGCAGTGTGTTTTTACCCACTGGCTATTTGGTATACTGTGAGGGGCTTCTATATGGTTTAAATTAATATACTGTAATTTTAAATGATTCTCAGAGGCAGCTATTGCTGAAAGACATATCTTAACCTTTTCAGTAGCCAAATAAATAAATGCTCTTTCACGGGAAACAGATTTTTCCTCTTTGCCAAAGAATAGAGGAAGGACAAGATTTACAAATGGGTACTCAGTTTTGATTTATAACATTTATCAGATAAGCTACAGAAATCTTATAAAAATTGCTTTGCATGTAGCATATAAAGTTGGAGAACCTCTCCTATAATGAAACCTGAGTCCAGGGATGATTTTCCATTTCAGTTCCTGATCAAACAACCATACTAACTTCTTCATCTTACTTAGACCCTTGATTCATTAGAACACAAGGACCTTTTCACTACTGCACAAGAGGGAAAGCAGCTAAGACTTTATAAAAGCCATTGGACAAAATTAACCAAATATTTGCCTTTGGTTCTGTGACTCTTCCACCAGTGTGTAGTCTACCACTGCAAAAACATTCTGACATTATTGTCTGAAAAAACAGACGAGTGTACTAATGGCCTGTAGTTGCAGCCTTTGACTAACATATTGTGTCCATCACAGGTTGTCACAGGACTATCAGTAACTGAATACCTTGATAAGATTCTTTCAGAGGCACAATTATTTCATTATAACATATGCATAATATCACAAAAGAAAGAACATACAAAGGATTGAATTTCATTCCTAATTAAAAATACTGCAGCTAAACTTCCATGGAGGGGAAAAAACACAGGGTAAGAGGGTGGGAATCTTATGTAAAACTGTATTCAACAAAGGAACTCTTGAAAGAATGAACCGTCTAACTTCTGCTGAGAGGTTTTGCATATGTCTGCAGCTCTCATTTCTGGAATGCAACAGAGATTTAATTTAGTTTGAGACTGTCACCTCATTAAACAAAAAGAGGTTTCTTTTTAAAAAACAAAACAAAATATTTTAGTTGATTGAACGAAGAACCCTATATGAAGCACAATGCAATCAGGGTTTCCATTAACCCCCCAGTGGCATCCCTAATTTGAAACGAATTTATAGAAAAGACTGGTGACTATTACAATCCTAGCTTTCTGTCTTTAAAACTGTGCCATTCTTGCCTGCTCCCGCTTTTGAAAACATAGTCATAATTAATACATTAACAGCAGCATAAATTAGGACCCAAATCTGAACACAACCACTTACTTATCACTAGAGAAAAGGATCTCGTTAAATCAAGGTGAATGACAACAGTAGTCATTATTGCAAAACTTTTGCTGCCAGCTGAACCCACATCACCCAGCTAGCTAAACAAAGAGGATGTATTTCAATACAGTAAAGCAAGTTGCACAGCAAGCCGTAGGAAGTATGAAATTTTAGAAGGATCTCATATACATCATTCTCAAGTGTAAAGGCCAAATGGCTGAGGGACACGTAGCAGACTCTTTGTTGCAACAATGTTCTTAGCATTGTAAAATAATTCAGATGACCATTTCTCTCCTCTCCCCCCACCCCCCGCCCTTGTTCTCCCCTTGTATGCGCTGACATCATAATGGAGCATTCATGTTCTATTCACAGAGGAATAACAGATGCAGCATACAGAGAGCCAGAACAAAAACTGTTTGTATAGGTTATGGAGAAGAACTCCAATGGTCCTCTCCTTGTCCAAGCTTGTAAGTTTTGTAAGAGTTATACGAGCTTCACTTCCTTGCAGATTTACCAGTTTTAGAGAGAAAACTGCATTAAGACAACTTGAAGATAGCTTTTTACTTTGTGTTCTTAGCTACACCCTGAAGTTTGGGTATGGCAGAATTAGCTAATGAATTTTTTTACTGAGAACTCCATCACCCTCAAAATAAAAATAATTTACATCTTAAACCACTTTACAAGGCCAACTGAGAATCACATTTTAGTTTCTACAGGTAACTGAGTGGCTGCAGGAGATTATATAACACATTTATTTGTTTTTAGCTCCTAATGACATATGCTTAAATTAAAATTGCTATAGTTTGGAATATGAAATTTAGTGTGGCATATTTCCACTAAAGTGCCCTTGGGAAGGGGGCATTTAGTACATATGCAAAGAATGAAAGTGCCCAAATCAGCATTTTATACCAAACTAGTCTACTATCAGAATATCCCAGTGAGATAGATCAGGCAACAACACTGGCCTGCTCCTGTTTAGAATTTTCCTAAATATTAAAACATAACCTAGTTGGATTTCTTTAACTTAACAGTGCAGTTCCAAGTTATTCTTGCATAATATTCTCCTGTTCTTGTGGAGATAAAGTATATACATGCCTGGACTATGTCATGTTATAAATTTTAAAGCACTAGAACATCAAAGAGATAAAGGCTTATGCAAATAAAAAGAGTTAGATCAACTCATCTCCCAACAAGGTAATTCCATCTACAAAGGAAGGCAAAAGAGAGTTGCTGTGAAGCATAGCGTATGTAGTCTGCTCGTCAGCAGCTTGCACAAATGGTGCTCCAGATGTATATCTGTTCAAGTCAGCCCAAGGCAACAATTTTGATCAATTCTAATGTGATAAAATGCTGCAGGGAAAGTGTGCAGAAACGTGTTTACGTCAGACTTTAATTAAACTGTTGTTTGCTTCCAAAGAACCTTAGGAAACACTAATGAGACATGAGTTTTGGCAATTTCCTCATCAAAGCAAAGACCCTCTTCCTCAATCTGAAGCAGCCTGTCATCCAAGTAACTCCCTGGATAAATGTCACATGGCACACCAATCAGCAAGCCACCTGTTAATAGAACTTCACTGGAGTCAACTAGTGAGCCAGGGCAAGTTCAAACATCCACCTGCCTGCATTGGACACCTGCTCAATTTTCACCGACAGCACAGCAACATGTTACGTTTTCTATTACCTTAATGGTCTAGTGTGAAGGGATGAGTAAATGGAGTCAGAATAAACAGCATTAAATCTGCTTTAATCCAACTTATTCTCCATTTCCTCCCATTTATATTTGTATACTGCTTAATTTAGCTAATCTCTCTTTGTAAGGCACGTTACTATAGCTAGCAACTTAAAATTCATTAGTTTTAGCCTGCCACAAGAAATCTAGACAACATCTTTATGATCTTGCTAATAGATTTGTAGTTAACATGGGGTGAAAACAGACATGACGCTAACCACCCTTTAACCACCCTTGGTGGTTATTTATGCATGTTTCAGGGCTGAATAGGGCACCAATACAGCCCTGCAACATGCATAAATAACCACCAAGGGTGGTTAAAGGGTGGTTAGCGTCATGTCTGTTTTCACCCATGGTAACAGGTATTATTATTATTATTAGCAAACATTTATATAGCGCTAGCAATGTACCTGGCGCTTTACAAAGAAATTGAATAGACACGGTCCCTGCCCTAGGGCTTACAATCTGAGACTGGGGGTGGGTGGAGGTAGGGGAACAGAGGGAGAGACAAGGAAATTGTCTCAGGTATGAAATCAATAGCACAATAATAAATATCTCCTGACAGGAAAAACCAGTCAGAATATTTTAGAAAGGGGCACTGACAGAGAGACTCCATGGGCCTGGATTCTGGTCTCTCTAGACTCCCCTTTTATATTCATGACATTCTAACTGGGCCTCAGTCTGTAATGCTTAGCACTATGTGTGGTCATTTATTTTTGCAACATAAGGATAACAACATTACCAGATAAGAATTATAGAGTTTTACAACCGCTGTGGCAAATTAAATGAAAATGCACAATGCATGTCAACACAGAAATATGCCCGGTGTAAGACAGCACAGTCATATTTATTTGCTTATTGGGCTTGACTAATAGCTTGACAATTAGAAGCTTTGAATTTCTACTGAACTCACACTGGAGTTGTAGGCCCTTTGTAGGTATTTTGGTTTCTCTACTGCCTCAAGAACTGAAGCCCCCTGAAAATAGCTCACTTATAATTAAGTTGGACAACATATACACCAAATACGTAAGTTTTATAATGCACTGATGTCTTTTAGGAGGTACTAAAAATGCATATGTTTTGCACAGGACCATGGGCAGTTTTGTGTCCGAGACACAGCTTGGCTAAAATTCCAGAAGCTGGCTCGAGTAAGTGTTTGCTTTTCAATTCATCTTATTAATAGGAAGTATGCAAATATTTAATACTTAAAATTCAAATAGTCTATTCCTGTATTAACTAATCAGCATAGGTATATCATGGAGATTCATAAACCTGCCAAGGAAAAACTGTTTAACACAGCATCATATTGGTACTAAGAATCAAAGAGATGAAAATAATAGTTTGTAACTTTGGGTAATTAGATGTGCCGGCCTGATTCTGGAGGGGGATTGGGGAGAGGCTGCATGACGCAATGTGCGGTCGCACAGCCCACGTTCCCCCGGCCGCCGCCTTTTGGGAGACGGGCGGGCGCAGCAGCCAATTCGGCCGCTGCACACGATCCCTTCCCGTGGTCGGGACCACGATCCAGCAGGGCTGAAGGTAGCAGATGTGACCTTCGGCCCTTTCTGGACCATGGCCACTGTGACCACGGTGACTCTGAGACTCCGTGCGGCCAGAGGTCCAGAATCATGATCAATGTGATTCCCGCCGGAGGTTCACTGAGGTGAACATCTGGCGGAACTCACATCAGATGTTATGGGAATCACGGGCACCACAGGGGATTCACTGTGGTTGACCGTGATCTTGTAACGTCTGAAATTACCCTTTGTAAGAATTGAAATGGTACTAAAATGGTACTAAAATGGTTTCTAGTTTAACAAGATCTCTTTGGCACTTTCCTCTTTGGGGCAAAAGAAGACCTCTTTGGGGTAAAAGATATCAGTTTAGAAATAGCTATATTTTAATAGTTTATTTTTAAAGTGCTATTTATTTGTCAAATAGGTTACATTAGGGGATTTAGAGAAAAACTGGAGAAGTGGTTTTGAACTTTTATTTAAATAAAACTATTAGATTCAGGTTGACAGAAGCAGTTTAGAACACTTGGCCTGAGCTAATTTATGTGATGAAGAGACAGGCTGTAGATCTTAATGTAAAGCTGTTTATAATAAAAGAGATTCTACTACCAGAGCGTAAGCAGCCAAGTCTAGGGGTACACAACCTGGCCCTGGGCGGAAATCCATGGCGGATATGGTCTGGGCTGTTTCAGAGCACCAACCGTATGTGCCGATGGCTGGGCCGCCATCCCGCTGCCTGGCCTGCATGGCTTGGGGAGTGCCGCAACAGACGTGCAGGCTTCTGGCCACATCCCCATGCCACTCCCAGTGCGTGCGCACACACACACACGCCATGACGAGCAGCTGTGACAACTAACGGCAGCCAGCCATGGCAGGTCCTGATCTGGGCGAAGTCATGACCAGCCACAACAGATGTGCTAGTCTGCTGTAGCCTGCAGACCTTAACCCTGGCTGTGACTTCAGGGGTTTCCCAAGGTCAAAGCCTGGGCTAGCCACCAACACAGCCCAGGACAATCCCGGGCCAGCATCTGACGTTGCAAAAACTGATGTGCCAGCGGGCCATGGGCCAAAGTAAACCACAGCAGGCCTAAGCGGGCTACTGTCACTTTTGTTTTTACCTTAGGAAAATCCAAATCCTGTAAATCCAAATCTATAGTTTGCCCCTCCCTCAGGTAATCATGTCTTCCAAGAATATTGTGCATGTTGTAAGCTGCTGGATGCCAGCTCTTATTGAAATAGATGGCATTCAGCACCTCACAGTATCAGTTCTTTTGAAATAATGATTGGATGCAGTCACATGAGCTGATCTCTGTGGGGCCCTGTGGTGGGCAAGCACAACCACCACACTGCGGGGCCAGAGCAACGAGCAGGGCGAACAGTTGGCGCCTATGCGGGGAAGCTGGGCCGGCCACTGTTGGACCTCATGGTGCAGGGTGGGCTGGGGTGCCAGCCACATGAGCCGGTGCTTAGCTCTGTCCCGTCTCCCTCCCCAAGCCTGACTACTATCCTGCCCCTGGCCATGACATGGCTGTACAGGACTGGAGCTAGTGGCTGTCGCTCAAAGCCCCACAGTGACCCTCGCCATGCAGCAGGGCAGGTGGCGGCTGGGCATATGAAGTACTGCACCTTGGGCAGCCGTAACCCATTTTGGGTAAGGCAGCTATGCAATGCGTCCTCAGCTTTTTTTCGAGGACAGTGTGCAGCAGCTAGCTGCCTGCCTTGTCATGTGCCTGGGTGCATGCATCACGTGGTAAGGCTGTCCAAGCTGTGGTAAGTGCATCATGTGTCTACACCCATTGTCTCTAATAGGTCTATATATTCTGTAGAAATCATCAGTAACAACAATATTAACAAAGCCTCTATTCAGTAGTGAACCATTTATGTCTAATAGACACCTAATATAGTTTTCCTTCCATTTCAATAAATGAGGGTTTTTTTTAAATCTGGCTTCAATTAGAACATTTTCAGGCCAGTGCACAGCAATAGGATGTTGCCACTGGATCAAGGTCTTCGAATACTTTCTGTGGACATCCTGAGGGTCAAGTTACATCCTCCTGCATATGCTGCCCCCCACTGATGTCAACAGAAATCACATGTATTTATCTGAGGTAGATTACAGCCATTATTTGTACACAGGTAATTTATACTGCAGTGATGCCTAGTTATTTTCAAAATAAGAGACACTGTTCCCATACCAATATTTTGTTATACTGACTTTGGATCTATACTATACTTAAGGCACAATCCTTCCTCCATGAAATTCAGTGGTTCAGCTTCCACTGACCTTAGGTCTTAAGTAAAGAGCATTAAAGGAGATGCAGTTGTGTTACACACACACACCCCAATGTACCACAACAAAATTCACACTTCCATACTCCTTAGCTCATGCAAGCCCTATCTTCAGTAGGACTCTACACAGAGATAAGCGTGCCCCTTTATGGATGGGGAAGCAAAATCAGACCCATAGTGTGGTACAAGGACAAAAAGTGAGGAGTACATCAAAAGTTATTTTATTATTATTATTATTATTATTATTATTATTATTATTATTATTATTATGTAAAATGGTTAGTCGTAAAGGGAATGGAAAATAAGTTTGAAAATAAGAGTGTTTTCTTACAGTTTGTTCAAATGAGTTAACTCTTACTCAATTTAAACACATTCAGACCACATTCTGATGAAGAGTTAATTTTATGTAGTTGGACCTTACTTAGGTTTTATTCCTGAAGCATATAAATGAACAGAGTGCTGAACTGATGATATTCAGGAATAGGAAGAGAAGTATGTATTCCTGAAAAATCAGGAGTACGTACACCCCTTCTGTTTGTATATCAAAGTAACTGATGATGGCAACCATGGTTCAATGAGGATTCCATCTCGGTTAGGGGGGGGAAGTTGACGGCCTTGACGCAGTGCTTCCTTGGTTTAAAGTGTTCATCTGAATGCTACCAAAGTGGAGTAGCTACTTTAGGTTACCTCCATTCATTGGAACATGGTCTTAGAACCCAATACTTAGAGACTGAGAAACTAGAAGCTTCAACACAAGCCAAAAAGATTATTTTCAAATATACTTTTGAGCGGCCACTGAAGCAACTCAGAACAAGAGAGTTCTGTGACCAAAGAAACTCTATTACTTACTTCTTCTCACAACAGAGTTTAAATTTAACAGGTTACTTAATAGTATTTAAATGTATTAACATAAACTTAACTATGATGATCTCTCTAGACTGAAAATAGGTCCTACAGGTCCCTTCACGCTGGCATAGAACTCTAACCGGAGATAATACAATGCTATGTATTTCAAAGTTCATTCATGGGAAGAGGCGCTTCCTGTTTTAGGAACAGTAAGACTGTTGATCTGAAGAAAACAATCTTTTTCCAGTGTCCATGTCTGACTTTGTAACATTTAACACAGTTTAAAATAAAGCACACATAATCAAGAGAGTTGTATAAGAAATACATGTTTATTAATCAACACAGTGAAATATTAGCAAGAAAATACAAAACTGAAACTTAAACAAAAGTCATGGGATATATTTCGTTTAAATAAAAATACATTCTTTGGCATGCAGAATTTTTGGTAACTTATATTGAATGAAGTACACAGTAACAAAGTAATAGGTATTAATTGAGGAAAACCTTACAAGATGAATGCATCTCTACAATGCAGGCTATGCATATCTAAAGCATATGGTGTGGTTTAGCAATCGGTAGATGTTTCAGGATTTGGAAATAACCCTGAGCTCTGTCCAATGATGAACAGCAAATGACTTAGGTGGTCAGTTATAGTTCTCAATTCCTGGACAGCACTACCTACTGCCTCTTTTATTTCCCTTATTTCAGAAATTAAGACACCCATTTCAGAAGGCCCATTAGAAGATTGTCCGCCATGAGGTGTTCCAATAATGAGAGGCATTACAGGAAAGGAATGTTCAGTAGATGCAGAGAAAGCAAAACGGGACAGAGGTCCAGAAGGAAGGTGTCCAGTAGAGGAAGCTTGGTCCTGAGCAGAAGGGGGTCTGGCAGGTGATGGGTGAGCAACAGGTGAAGAAGGCCCAGCTGTTTCTGTTTTAATGGTATGTCGGTATCGTAACAGATGACTGTTGGAGGATGTGGGGGAAGTGTAAGAGAGTGAACATGATGAAGAAACTGTAAAATTAAAATTCATTTAATTGTACATCAACATTCAGTATCTTTGAACATCTTTGTACTTTGTATTCTATTTGCATTGATTTGATATGTTATGTGCATTGGCATTAATGAATGCATTTCTGTGTATTTATTTTAGCTGGTGTCTGTAACACTAATTGTCAAGTATAACTTGAACTGAACTTTTAGCTATTGGACTAATGTGCCTTGCTGAATTAACTTTTGAAACTAATGTCATGTATTTTTATTTATTTTATTTATGTATTTGAATTTATATGACACCCTTCCTATAGAGGCTCATATGCATGTATGTGTAATATTATATTTATGTTATTCCTGACATATTTAAGAAAAATAGTCACGAAGGAATGAATCAAAGTTTTTCCACCAGTTCTTTTTCTATTTTTATTTTTTGAAATGAATTGGGATCTTCTTAAGTCATGCCAACTTCTTTTATTATGCCCTCTGCATAGGGATGAGTGGCAGCCTGATGTTAAATTTTAAGCTGTTTTCTATTCCAAAAGAATTCCTCCCCAGTATCCATTACTGATACTGTCTGAGTTGGGGAGGTGGATCTACTGTGAAGCTAGACAAGTAGGTCCAGAAACTTTAAAAAGGAGATGAAGAACCCTCAAGCTGAAAATCTAGCATTATGTAAAACCTGAACCTTACTTCTAATTGTTCCCCTTTTCGAACATCAGAATATAAGAGATCATTTAGCAATAGCTGTAGTTCTGCATATTCACAGTGGTGGAATGCTATTTGGTACGGTTGAGCTTCCAGAGGAACTTTCTAGAAAAGCATTGTCTGCTGAGACTGCACAACCATCCAATCCATGTTGCTGGATGTATGGAACTGAGATTATAAAGAACCTCATCTTCTTCCTCTAAATCCCAGTCCTTATGAAAGCAGATATCTGAAGAAGTGTTTCTTCTTCCTTTGTAGTGTCACCAAATCTTCTGACATGGAGGCACTCTTCAAATTCTCCTTCCTCTCAACATATGCTTGTAGGTAGTGGAAAGCAAAGCCAAAGCCTCCACAAATGCCAAGCTATATATGGCTCCCCAGAAGATCAATGATTCATAGTTCTAAACAAACTGCATTGGCATTACTGCTGGGAGCAGGTAAAATCAGGGTCCTTTGTGCCTATCAGCTCAGATAACAGTTCCAGCTTTGCTGATGTAGCTACAAAATCAGACATGAAATGTGACTGATTTGTAGCTAAAAGTGTTGATATAGGGCAGGGATGTAACAAGAGAAGGAGATTTGGGGGGAAGGGGGGACACTTTCCTCTTCTGCTTTCAGAGGATGAGACTCCTCCCTCACACTTGAGGCTGCTACTGGTTTGGTCCTGCCTCCATTCATCTCCCACCTCAGTGGGGGACACAAAGGCAGGGGTAATGGCAGCAGCAACAGAGCCAGCAGCAAGGTGGGGGAGGGGGAGAGAGAGGCAGGGCACAGAAAGGGAAGAGAGGAGAACTCTTATGCTGCCCTGAAGCCAGGAAGGTGAGAAAGACCTCTTGGGTGGAAGGGGGAAGAAGAGGAAATAGAAGCTGAGAGTCTGATGGGATTGGAGGTCTATGGGGCTAGGGGGAGAATTCTCCTCTCTCTCTCTCTCTCACACACACACACCAGAACCCTTGTTAAGTCCTTGGGCAGGGCATGGAAGGCTTCCACCTCCCCACTCTTGGAAGCTTCAAAATGAACCCAGACCAACTCTTTCACACATAGGAAGAAAGGTCTGTCTGAAAGACAGCTCAGAAAATCTAATTCCAAAGGCCTCTACATAGAACAAAACGTGCATATCCTTTAGGATATATGCTGCATGGGCCTGGCAAGAAGGACAATGATGAAGAGGATGATCTTCCTTGAAAAATATCAGACAACAGGCATATGCACTCAAGAGGGGCAAAGTGGCATGAGGTGCGTGCACCACCTACGCACAATCAACACACTGCCTTCAGGAGTGATGCAGAAATAAAATAAAAAAGCCCCAAACTGTCTAAAATAATTGAAACAAAACAACTAATGCTTCTAAAAATCCAATACTGGGTATGGTGAAAAATACAAAGATGCTTTGCATAAGGTAACTGTGTCTACGCCTGCAACTACCTGAAGAAAGAAAGGAACCGAGTGTGTATAGCCTCAGCTCTAAATGACTGCTGCAAGGCTCAGGCATACAGTCAGACACTGCTTTTTAGAAAGTTACCAAAGCTTAGCAGCACACAGCTCTGCATTCCACAACTGGGACTATGCAGAAGCCAGAACTCTGCGGAAGGAGAATTTAAGACTTTCCTTCTCCAGGCAAGTGAGCAATTTTAGGAATGAAAAGTTAGCTAACATTTAAAAATGGTAACAGAATGTGTTGACAAAACAGACATTGGTAACAAAACAATAACATTCAAGCATGGATGTGCAAGTGCATCCTCTGGTGATAGAAAAACAAGTCTATTGTTCTTACTGTTCTAAGTCAGCAGCTTAACAAATATGTAATACATGCCTAATACAATTTTTATATATAAATTCAGTGATAAACAATATATTTCAAATAAGAGAACGTTCCAAACTGACTATGAAGAAATTGAGAAGGATATTGTGTGTGTGTGTTTGTATTTTTTCCATACACATATGCAGGGACCCATGTTGCTGCATTTTCCCCATTGCCACCAATGTGGAAAATGCAGTGCATACAGGTCCTTGCACACATGTAATATATGTACAAACATAAAGAGTAGAATTAACAGAAAAAAATAAAACATAAATCCTGAGAAATCTATTTAGAGGCCAGAAATCAAACTCAAATTAATAAGAAATCAGAAAAGAGAGACTCAAAGTTGAAAAACAAAAGGGGTGGGAGTGAGGAATAAAAAAAATTGAAATGCAGCAAAATTGACAAACTAACTGCTGAACACAGTTCACAATCCCCCCCCCCCCCCATTGGGGGGAGGAGAATATGAAGGGGAAAGCCTATAGTCAAACCCCCTCCCACAAACTTTTAAAAGTTTGTTTAAAATATTGAAAAGAGGGAATCCATAGAGTCATTTGTGAAAAGAGAGGTGCTAACTGACTGAAGTGCAAAAGTCTAAAGAAGAGAGCGTTAAATATCAGGGAAAGCTAAAAAAGGAAGTGCATGTCTGGCTCCATATTTGATCTTTACATGCTGTTCTGCACAGTACACAGATGTCTCTGAAGAACAGCATAGGGCTTGTGAGCCTCAAGCATGATCTTTTGATCATCATCATCATCAATAAAATGTCTACAATGCAGAGACTGAGAATACTCTTACAAATTAAAATTTGGGAGTGGAGGGAAAACTACTTGTCCTAATGTTTATGGCTCTATATGACAACAAAACAGAGGAAGAGAGTTACAATTGTTGTATTTGCTCTTCCTGTAATCAGTTATCTCCCTCTAACCAAGGAAAACGCTCCCTTTAATAATGAACAAAACATTTCTTCGGCATCTGCCAGCCCACACCTTCCAACATGACAGCACTTTAGTATAATAAGACAAAGGCACAAGAAGATCCAGTGAGCAGGCACTGAAACCAGATACATTCGGACTAGAAATATGATACAATGTGTTTTAATAACATATTTAATTATCAGAACAACTTACCTAGTGGTATGGTAGAGGCTGAAATAAATATATACTATGGTTCAGCCAAAAAAGGAATTACTGGGCAAATTTCTATGCCCTGTGCTACAAACAAAGTCAGACTAGATGATTAAGTATGTTTCTTCTGGCTGTAGGATCTGTACACAGAGATGTAGACTCCAGTATTGCAGCAGAGTTCTCTAGAGAAACCCTTGGCCAGGTGGAGTTCCATTGGAGACAGTGGGGTTCTGCCCAGGCAGTATCTAAGCTTTCAACAAATATAGGCCCAACTAAAGAGGGGGAGAGCTTTTGCTTGATTACAAATTAACTATTGTTTAAGTCCTGCTGGAAAAGTGTAATTATATTTTTTTTAAATGCACACAACACAAATAAGGCTTTCAAAGAATCCCCCATCTGTAATAAATGTTTTAACAACAATAATAATAATGAAATTGAAAGTGGATATAAAAATGTGGTAGGCCATGCTAAATTAACATTACAGTTTAAAAACACTCTGCAAAATTTGGTGTCTGGAACAGATTCAGATTTTACATGTATCCTCCACCTTTTGAAAGCTTAAAGCACAATTGTATTGGAATTAAGAAGGGAAATATAGAGTTGATGTGTCTCTAAAACTCTTCTGTATACAATGGCCCCCAACGTTGCTCACCTTGATCTCTTTCATGCCATGTCCGACTCCCAGCAGCTGGTGAATTCGGAGAGGGATAAAAGTCCCCTGTTGGGCTTGGTTCCATATTCTCATCTATGGATATAGTTTTAGGTCTCTTACTGTTGAAACACCAAAAAAGTCTAAGTTAGTTCTAACAAGTTTTAAGTATGCTGTTTACAAAAACTGAGAAATTCTTCAGCTTAGACAGCCATAAAACCATTAAAAAGAGAGAAAAGTGTTGAAATAAATGTTACGCCTGACAAGATATATAACTTACAAAGATATATTCTCAAAGTATGGTATATATGTTGTACATTAATAGAGAGGCTATAAGTTTGGCATACTGCATCACAAACAAACAAAATCAATGCAGGAAGCATTTTCATTCTCTTCTAGTTGTAATTCTTTATTTATTTATTTTAATTTAGAAATGTATAATAAATAAATTAAATAAATAAATAGTTGTAATTCCGACAGCACTTAAGATCACAGCCAAAGGTCTGAGTCCCGCAACTTGCTGTAATGGGGTGATATCACTGGAATGTTAAGTTCTAGAGAGCTGAAGCACAGGAAAGTAAAGGAATAGTGTTACTGAACCACTGATAAGTTCAGCCAGGGTCAGCAATTTCTACTCTCCTTTTGAGACTGCAATTGCTCGGAATGTGTTGATAGAAGGAAACTTATCTTACCTTCCCCCACTGAATTAGAGCAGTGATCTTCTGTTCAGAGAAGACTCCTCTGAAAAGCAGTCTTTTCATCTGCAATTAGACTAATTGAAAATGAAAGGCCTGCATTTCAGACTGCACCATTTACTTCAGACTGATGCTGCACAGCACTTCAGTCAGGTGCTATGAATGTTGACCAAAAAAGGAAGAATGGAATGCAGTGATAATTGACATCAGATTTGGGTCAGAATTAAAAATTTACAGCAAAGTAGTAAATGGTATGACGGGATCCCGGTAAGCAAATTACCAGTAAAACAAGAATCAAAATCCTGATTGAGACATTCCTGAGTACCGGGAAGTTCTCAATTTATAAAAATACCACTACTTAACTCTGCAAAAGCAGGGGGAAGGCAAGTTTCTTCTAACTGATGCATTCTGAAACTGCTCAGTCATTGAGAGAATAAACAGATTTCCAAGGGAAGGCAACTAACCTGTTGCAAAGGACGTACCATTTTAAAAAAATTAATGACAATTCTGAGAATTCACCCTTACATTCATTTCTATCTAAATAGGTCAACTGAAAAGTTGAAAGAATGGTCACGTTAAATGCAGAAATGAGAGTCAATCATCATAATAGTCTGACAGTGAAGGCAGGAGGTTTAAAAAAAATCAAAAGAGTCCATGAAAAAATACCAAGTGGCTAGAACGTGTGCCCCAAATGCCTGGATGGACCTCAACATGCCTTTCCAAGACCACACAAATGGCACTTCACAGGGTCAGCATCCCCAGAGAAACACAGGATGTGAACTTAGTTTGAGACTCTGTAAGAAAGAGGATAAGGGGATATATATATTGTTCCTCCATTAGAGCTGGGGGGATTTTTCAGGAAAGATAAGAGTTTGTTTTACAAATCCCTTCTCCAAATGAGTTTGGGCATCTTCCTCATGAGGCAATTCCTGCCACACCCAACAAGGGTTCTCTCAAAATTTACCTTCCCCCTTAATCTCATTCTGCAAAAGGAAGTGATCAAGTTTTTGGTGCTGAATACGCCCCACAGTTTATTGTATATGTACCAGGGGCTGCTGGCTTTCATTTTCCTCTTCCCTTCCCTATTCTTAGCACACCTTACAGGTGAAATTATCAGTTACTCACTTCTCACCAGACATCCAAAGTTCAGGGTCATGCATGGAAATAATGTAAGGTTTGATCATAAAGAGCTTCAAAAGGTGCATCTCCTATAAGGGATGCATGTGCAACATGAACAAATGCAGTAACGTTAAACAAAAATATGGCTCATAGCTTTGCTTTAGTTGGTTATTTGGGCCACAGTCCACAAACTACTGTGAATCATGGTCTTGGTATCAAATCCTTCACTGCCTGGCTCTATTCATTTTCTTGAAAAACCTTTCAGTGAAGAATCTCTTTCTTCTTGCAGCTGAGCAGCTTCAGGATGCATTGTTGTTCGCTTTCTAGATCAAAGCAGTCAGTCAATCTAGACTGAAGCAGCCTAGGTTGCATCAAGGCTCAAATGTGTACCATCTATGGTAAGTGCACACAGCATTCTCACCTTTGCTCAGGAGTTAACTTTTTATGCACAATTTATAAAAATACAACAATGTAACTTTGCAAAAGCAGCAAGCATTCATTAACAAGGCTACTTAGTTTACTCCTTTAGTAAATCATTTTGCCTACATCAGTCCTGACCATTTGTACAAATAACAACAGTTTCACCAATATCAGCAGTTACTCCTTCTCCCACCCCAGAAAAGCATATACCTGCTTGGTGGAGAGGACAATGATCTTTGTAGATTTACGCCCGAGTTCATGTCGTGATAGTATGGTTGGCTCGGAAGTTCTCCAATTGGGAAGTTCACTCCAGCTCCCTGGGTTATAGGTGCTGAGGAACATAGCATTAAAGAGAGTCAAAACTAACCTCTAAACATTCTTCGAACCATCATATGCCTGTGCACATGTGCCAAATGTGCATCTATTTTCTGCCTATTTAAGAAACTAAGTAGAAACAAGCTATTGTAACGTTTTCATAGCTTGAAAACAAATTAACACACAGAATTATGCACCTTTAACTTCTTTAATGTTTTGTAACATGCAACAGCAGAACGATCAATGAGAAGATGTGGCAAACTGTGTTAAAATGTTATGATGTAACTGTATTTTGGTGAACATCATGATTCATGACCACCTACCCGAAAGCAGTCTTACATGAAACAAGTACTAAAGCACTGGCAAAAAACAATTGGCATCTACTGTAGGGGAGGGACACAAGGGAGAATCTGGATTTACCGGTATCGGATCTCCCTGGTACCAGATTTACCGGTATCGGCATACCAGATTTTTAACATTGTCCGCATTACCGGATTTTTTACATTGCGGTTATTATTGCGGCTATTGACTTCAATGGCCGCAATGTAAAAAATCCAGTAAAGCAGTCAACGTTAAAAATCCGGTATGCCGGTACAGGTAGATATCGGATTTATCAGCTTAAGCCGGTACACCGAAATACCGGCAATATAAATTCTCGGGAGAACTGGAATCCCGCCCCGTAGTGTCTAGGATACAAGTATTAGTTGGGGGCATGCTCACACAGTAGGATCTTTGTGTACTGGTTGTGCATTTTTGCTACCTTTGGAAAAGTTGCAGATGCATAACCTAGCTGAAGGTCTGAATTCTTCAGACAGCCAAAGCACAGTTCTGTTGTGGCTTGAGGTTAAACAAATGCAGGGTAAGAAATCCCACCGTAACCACATGCTTTTAAGCTTATTATTAGACATGTATTGTATTTTAACACTGAAAAGCAGATAGTGTGCTTTCATATGGCAAAAATACAGTTTTGGAAAAGACCCAAACATTTAGAAGTGTGTGTGCTTGAGTTGATCAGGAAACACACCTGACTGAAAGGTGAAAAAAAGTATTTCACACAGGCTCTGCATGAACACTAAATGCAGTACTTGAACAGGTACAAAGGTGCTGTCTTAATATCAGCGAACCTACGTATGCTGTCAGACATATGAAGCATTAATTTAAAACAATTGACTTCAATGGAGTTGTGCAAACATGTCGTCACACACCATTTGAATTTCAGACTCCGTGCTAAGGTGAAGAACTAGTTTTATTTAATATATACTGTACATATCTTATCTCCACTATTGGCAATGGGGTTTGAGACAACAGTAAAATAATAGAAATATCTGATGGCTCAGCAGAATTCTAAAGATGTACAGAATGATCTGAAAAGTTCTAAGTAGAAGGAAGGCAATGGGTGCAGCCACACAAAACGCCTAATAGACCTTGGGCAGCCTTGTCCCACTCTGAGCAGCCTTATCACATGATACAGTGATGTGCATCACCCCGCAGGGCAAGGTGGGTAGCTGGCTGCTACATGCTGCGTCCTTGGAAAAAGACCTAGGATGCAGCGCATTGCATCTGTACCCGGCACAGTAAATCCTGTGCCTCGGTGCTGTCTGCCCCACTTCATGGTGAGGTCCGCTGCAGGGCTTTGAGCAGCGGCTGCTTGCTCCAGTCCTGCTTGGCCATCTCACGGCCAAGAGCAGGATAGTGGTCAGGCTGGGCACTTGCTCCTGTGGCCGGCGCCTCAGCCCACCCAGCTGACCCACCGAGGGGGGGGGGAAGGAGGCGTCTGCCCTGCTCCCAGCAGCGGTTTCTGTTAATGGGTGGCCACGCGGTTGCCCTCTCCCGCCCCGTCCCCAGGGCTCCTGGGGCTGACTCAGCCCAGTTATTAACTTTCCTGGCTGGTGCTGTTTCTGAAACCCAACCCACCCCACCCCTGGGCTCATGAGCTTCTTCCCAGCTGCTGCAGAGTGTTGTGGTAGCCACTCCTCTATTAGAGTTCAGGCACATGTGCAGAGAGAGCAGCACGCCTCCTGCGCATGCCCCCGAACTCAGTGTGTGTGTCACTCAGTGGTGCAGCACACAGAAAGTCTCTGGCTCCTCCCTCCCTTCCTCCTGACCGGCGCGCACAGTCACAGCACACAAAGGAGGAGGAGGAGGCAGGGCTGTGGAGCCCTGGGGTGGGGTAAGAGTAGTATTGTCATGCGCCTGCCCTTCCCAGCCAGTTAGGGGCAGAGCTAGAAGACAAGAGAGCCGGCCCACCACCAAAAGAGAGCATGCGCCGTCCCACTACAGCATGCTCAAGGAGGCAGGGTAGGAAGAGGGGTTTGCTGGTCCCCAGGAACCCTAAAAAGACAGTAGGCTGGGGTGGTAATTGATTCTGCCCGGTGCCCTGGCGAGGGTGGTGGTTCAGGGAGGAGTGGGAGGAGCCTGGCAGTCAGCCAGTACCTGGAAGCGACTGGGGGCAGGAGACCCAATCAGGAGCCTGCCTGCCTCAGTTTGTATGGAAGGGGACTGGAGTGGGAATGGCTGTGGGCACCACCATTTTGTCAGCCAAGAGCACACGGAGCTGCTGGTTGACGGAGGGGATGAGAACAGGCAGGTGAGATCAGGGGCGAGGTGCCCTTTCCCTCCAGGTGGGGCTGTTGGCCCAGTGGGAACATGGCTCTTCAGGGGAGACCCAGGGACCTGTGTTTGGGGGGGAGGGGGCACTTGGAGATGGGGTGGGCTGTTGCTGGGGCTCTGAGGGATGGGGCAGAGAGGTTCCTGGGCTGCTGTGGGGGGGGGAAGGGGTTTGTGGCTCCGAGAGAAGGGCAGGGAGGGGGGAAAGAGAGGGGCTCCAGGAGGGGGACGGGGTGTGGGTTGAGGAGAGGGGGAGGTGTGGGCTGGAGGGGGAGTGGGACAAGGGTGGGCTGAGGTTAGGGGAGGGAGCTGGGGCACCTGAGGATGAGAGGGCAAGGGGAAGCGATGTGGGGGCTGGTGCTCCAGGGCTTTGAGGGATGGGTGGCTGTGATAGGAAATGCTGGTAGCTGCCCTGCTCCTGCTCCAGGATGGGAATGCTTTTGTGAGCTGCTGTCCCTGGCACTGAAGTGACAGAAGACAGGGCCAGACCATCCTGCCTAGGATTCTGGCTCTGACAGTGGCCCAGGAGGAAAAAAAAAGCAAGACAGAAAGCAAGTGATTAATTTCCTCTTGTTTCCTCCTTGCTGGGGGGGTTGCATCCCTCTGACCAGTCCCTTTGTGGACTTGACCTGTCCTCTTTTTTCAAACACAGTTATTAGAATAAGTAATAATGCATTTTATTTATATATTATCCATTCTCTTGGGGGCACTTCACAGCATTAGTGAATACAATAAAGCAACTTAGAATCCACATAAAATCCATTTTAAAACAAATTAAAAAGGGGAGGGAAATACATGAAGGGGAACCAATGGTGGATTCTAAAGGCACCTGGAGAATAGAAAAGACTTCAGGTGCTTTTTGAAGGCGAGGCGGGAGAGAGTTCCACACCGAGGGTCCTAGCACCGTAAGGTGTGATGGCGCAATCCCCAAATATCAGGAAGTGTCTGAGTGCAGACAGTCAGAGTGAGGTTCCAGGGGTCAAGGCTTGAATATAGCCAGGACCCATGCTGTTCAGAGCCCTAAAAACTTATAGTATAATCTTAAATCATCATCTAATTTCCTCTACATCTGGCTTAAGCAGAACCCCTCTGCAACATTTGATGCATAGCAACAAATGACTAAATAATAGGACAGTTAAGCTGTGGAATTTGTTGCCAGAAGATGTGGTCAAGGCCAGTAGCATAGCTGGGTTTAAAATAGGATTGGACACGTTTCTGGAGCATAGGTCCGTTAGCAGCTATTAGCCGTGTAGGTTTGGGGAATGTCTGTAACCTCTTATATCGGGAGCTGGGAGTGAAGAGGGAATGGATCACCCCATTGCGACCTGTTGGGTACTTCCTCCAAGCAACAGAGATTGGCCACTGTTGGAGACAGGATCCTGGGTTTGACAGACCATTTGGTCTGACCAGTATGGCACTTCTTCTTATGTTCTTATTGTGGACCATTGCAGTCACGGTAGAAAGAGCAGTGGCTGCAACTACAAGGGTTGTGGCTTTCTTTGAATAAACTTAAATTAAGATGGTTTGCTTTTGCTTGTTGTGTGCTTGTGCTGTGCACTCTCCCAGGCATGCAGAGACCATTTTGTGAGCCCAACTGAACTAGGCATGACTGAGCTCCCGCTGGCTCTTGCTCTTCTTTAAAATGGCCGTGGATCTGGCCAGTGAGTCCCCTTGCTGTTCCCATATTGTCTGCTTTGCTTTCTAATTTTAAGGGGGGGTGTGTGGATTGGTCAGAAAGGTCACATGTTCTGCTTAACATCTTGGTTATTCTACCCCCTACCCTGCCTGCCTGGATGCAGCAGCTGGCTTTAAATTTACCCTGGCCTGAGAAGAACAGTGCAGCATGGTTGGGGGGTCCTGGGGAAAACCCCATGCTGCATTTATGGTGTGCATTTTACTATAGAACTTGCTGTGTTTTTCTGTACGTGGTGTTATTATTATTATTATTGGCGGATTGGATGCGGCAGAGCAGACTGAAGCTCAATCCTGATAAGATGGAGGTGATGGTAGTGGGTAGGACGAGGGAGGTGCCGGCCCCTCTGGGGGGGAGGGGGGGGGTCTGCCCTCCCATAGCCCAGCAGGTTCGGAGTCTGGGGGTGGTTTTGGATTCGGGCCTCCGTCTGGATCGGCAGATGGAGGCGGTGGCTAAATACGCCTTCCGCCAGCTGTATCTGGTGTGGAGGCTGCGCCCATACATTTCCGGGCCTGACCTGGCCACTCTTATCCACGCGTTCATCACCTCAAGGCTAGACTACTGCAACATGCTTTACGTGGAGCTTACCTTGGTTCTGGTCCGGAGGTTGCAGCTGGTGCAGAATGCGGCGGCCCGTCTCCTTACAGGGACGAGGCGATGGGAGCATATTACACCTGTGCTCCGCACTCTGCACTGGCTGCCTATAGCGTACCGAGCCAGATTCAAGGTGTTGGTGTTGATCTATAAAGCCC
>QEPC01008421.1:2113311-2142896 GCA_003113815.1 Sphenodon punctatus | reverse complement strand
GGGATTTTGGGGGTGGGGGGGGGTTAATTATATATATTTGATGATGTTTTTATGTGTTTTATTATTTTTTTATTTGTTGCAAGCCGCCCCGGGATGCCATAGGCATGGGGGGGGGCCCAATAAAAATAAATAAATAAATAATAAATATAATTATAAACATTTATATAGCACCAGCGATGTACCTGGTGCTTTACAAGGAGTAAGATAGACACAGTCCCTGCCCGAGAGCTTACAATCTAAAGACAGGGGGAAGGGGGACAGGGAAGGGGGACCAGAGGGAGAGACAAGGGATGCAACATTTATGAGGATGCAAAAACTCAGGTTTTGGCTGTGGCTTTCTTTGTTGAACAAAGATGAGAGCTTGCTCCTTAGTTCTTGGCTAGTCTGTTATGTGTGGGTGCCTTTGGTTATAGTTTAGGTTGTGTTTGAGGAAGGGTGTGTTTGGTTGCAGTTTCATAAACCCTTGCTTTGAGTCCAAGATCTGTATTCAGTGTGGGTTTTTAATTGAGTGTATATTATTATTAAACATTTATATGCACCAACAGTGTACCTGGCTTGCACTTTACAGTTGTGGTTGGAGATGGGTCCCAGGGGGCTTACAATCTAAGAAGGACAAAGAGGAGGGGAACACACACACACACACTCCCATTTTTAGAGATTTTTTTATAGACGGGAAAACTGAGGCTGTAAATTTCCATATTAATTTCAAATTTTGGCTAGGCTCCAACTACCACTGGCTCTGCCTACCTCTGGCTCTGCCTACGGTTGGCCAGGCTCCGTCCACTTCTGGCCCCGCCCTGTGCCCCACCAGCCTTAGAAACCCCCAGCCGCCACTGCCTGCTCTCTTCCCTGGCCCAAAGCATGGCAGCTGCATTTGCCCACCACTCTGTGCTAGTCATGCTACACCATGCCCCATAACTCTTGGCGGGCATCAAGTCCTCCACAGCACACATGGCTTCACCCAGTGCTTTATTACCTGTAATAATCTGACATAATTTCACTCCATCAGACTTGCAGAGGAATGAATGTGCTTAATAAATTTCATTTTTCATTCAGTTTTTAAAAATAAGCTTTAAATTATTTAAAATTCAGGGTTTTTTAATAAAACACTTATTTTATTATAAATCTGTGGACAAAATTACAGTAAGATGAAGTTTAAAAGCTAATAAGACACTGCCCTGCAGTTACACCATAAAATATCATATGATAATCATGAAGGCAGATTGGTGTTTGTGGTCCCAAATTAGAGTAAATGCTTTTAAAGATAGTATTTTCCTTTTTTCCCCCTCCCTTATTTTTCTCCTATAGGGCAGACTTAAGGTTGTCTTGTCTTTTTACAGAATTGAGTTTAGGGTATGGCATATTTATGGGGGTGGGTAATGAGAGCACAGCATAGCAGTGGCTGCCGGCTCCCCCAGCTCTCCGCTCCATGGCAGACCCCACCACTTATGGCTAAAGCCTATCCCTACCACACTGTCTACACAGAAGTCACACTTCTGTGCTAGTCCTGCCCAGAGCCCTGCTCTTTCTACGTCCTGCACATGTTTGGCAGGAGGGTGGGATATAAATTACGTTAAATAAATAAATAAAATAAATAAATAATTCTGCCTATACTGTGACATCTGTAACCCTCCTTTTCTTGTTGCTAGGGGTGCGACTCAGGGCAGTATCAGCAATGACAGTTCATTTCCTCCTATCTCATATGGAGGTTCATACCTCAACATCCATGTCAGGGTTTCTTTTGAGTTAACCTTGGGTTAAGTCCTGCACTTATAAACTTGGTTTGGAAACAACTGGAAAATCACCTTTGGCCCTCAGTGTGACTCAAATCACAAGATACAATTTATTAAACTTACTTCTGGACACCCGCACAAGTTCTGACACATTGAAGACTCCGGATTTTACAAAACTATCCTCAAGGTACCCTAGAAAGAAAATCATAATATTGTAATCAACATCCTCAAAGACAAAAATATGTACCATATAGTCGCAACAACATAAAAGAAAATCCAAAAATTGCCCCAAATACATTAAGAGATTAATACAGGAAGAATGTGAGAAAAAATCTCAACTGCTGTGTGTAAAAATTAAAATTCTAAACAAAGCGGGACCAAAGTTTAACAAATAATTATCTGCACGTTGGGATATCTACCTAGAAACTGTTTCAAACAAATCTTCTTTCACCGGTCTATCAATTTTTCCCCCTGACACAATCAAGAAGATACATCACTGTTTATTGGATCAACCAATTTGGCAACAGGACATTTAGCTTTCTAACCATATTGGGTAGGTTTCTGATTCACACGTAGTGCAAACAGATAGTAACTATAACTTAGTAGAGCCTGAACCAAGTTCCAAGTTAAATGGGACAATTGTTTTCAGTAAGAGCAGAATCAGTGACCAATGTGAACTCTGTCAGTGAGAGTACTCCATGGATGACCAGAGATTTGATAAGTATAACAAGTGTAATCTTGCCTTTCATCACTAGTGTCTTGCTCCAAGGTCCACGTACACACAGACTAAAACTAGAATTGTGTACACACAGTGCGTGCACAACGGGGTCCGGGGAAAGTCCCTGTGTCCTGACTCAGGCACTGCCGCAGCAGCTAGTGCTTCCCCGCTTCTCCCTCTCATGGTCGCTAAAGGGTCAGGAGAAGGGGGCCTTTCCCCAGGTTTCCCATATGCGCACACTGTGTGTGCAGGCATAATTCTTGTTTTGGTCTGCACCTGTACCTTAGGCACACACGTGGACCTTGAATCAGGGCATAGAAGTTGTCCCTCCAGACACAAATGGCAGCATATTAGCAAAGCAGTCTAGAGACGCTCACAATGATCTTGTGCATGCTAACCCTCTCCTATGAAAATAGTAGGTGTTTTTAGATGGACTTGGGGGTAGCCACCCACAGGTCCACTCTGGGATGGGGGATCTGTTTCAGCGGCAGGGGATTTCAATGAATGCAGCCGCCCACAGCCCACCCACGCTCCCCCTTCCCCCGCACCATAGAGCTGCGAGTGGATTGGTAGCTGCTCTAGGCTGCCACCAGCAGCTCTGAAGGAACTCAAATATGAAATTGCAGAACTACTCTTGGTAACAGTTAGCCTAACATTAAAATCTGCCTCTACCAGGGGATTGGAGGGTAGCAAACGTAACACCAGATTTGTAAAAGGGCTCCAGAGGCAATCCTGGAAACTACAGACTGGTGAGCTTGACTTCAGTACCATGCAAATTGATTAGGGGGGGGGGGGGAGTTGTAAAGAAAAGAATGATCAGGCATACTGTCAAAGATGACATGACGGGGAAAGAGCCAGCATAGTTTTTGCAAAGGCAAGTCATGCCTTTTGTATTTAATTTTTCTGAAGGTATCAACCAGCATATGCGTGAGAATGATCTGGTTGATATAGTATATCTGGATTTTCAGAAAGTGTTTGCTAAGGTCTCTCAGGAGAGATTCTTGAGAAAACCAAGTAATCATGAGATAAGAGGAAGTGTCCTGACATGGATCAGTTAGGATCCATGGTTAAAGGATAGAAAACAAAGGGTAGGACTAAATGGTCAGTTTTAACAATGGAGAGAAGCAAGTCACAAGATGCCCCCAAGGGTCTGTACTCGGACTGGTCTTGTTTAATATATTCATTAATGGTTTGGGGAAGGGAGGCAAAGAGTGTGGTGGCCAAACCTGCAGGTAACACAAGGTAATTCAAGATAGTTACGTCCAGGGCAAAATGTGAGTAAGTAGAAGAGGATACTGTAGGACTAGGCGACTGAACAATAAAATGTCAGATGAAATTCAATGCTGATTAGTGCGAAGTGATTCCCATACAGAAAAATAATCCTATTTAATACATACTCAATGTTGCATTCTAAATTAGGTGTTACCACTCAGGAAAAGAATTTTAGTAATCGTGGGCAGTTCATTAGACACATCAGTTCAATGTGCAGCAGCAGTCAAAAAGACAAACAGATATATAAAAATCAAATAGAAAATATTATCATCCCACTATATAAATCTATAGGAAAGAAGCCAGAAGAAGATGAGGGAGCCAAATGGACAAAAGTCAGCTCAAGGTGGTATGCAAAAACACTAGCAACAATGTGTGACAGAAATCAGGCCTACATCTCCCCAGCTTGAGATCCTATTGGTCCAGAGCTGGTAGATGTATGGATGCAGCCCTTTAAACTTTTCTTCAGATTTATTAGATTCCACAATCCATGCATTATTTTAGCTCTCTCTTAATATTAATGTACTCTATTACAGAGTAAAATAGACTCTTAAAAGTTTATTTTCCCCTTGCAAGGTAATGTGTTATCTGCATGACCTCACATTTCCTACAGTTGAAGTGGCAAATACCACCCATACTATGAATACCATATCTAATGTAAAAGGTAAACTGAAACTGTAATGGTACACAGGAGATCAAAGCTGATGGCAGTGCAGTTACCTAGAATGTGGAATGCTTTTGAAAATGTGATGAGTACTCAACTGACTTTTAATGTGCCTTTTAGGAACCCAGGACATTTCATTTTCAGGGAATTTAGCTATACTTTATAGTGATTCTCCAGTCAGAAAAAATGTCTGTAAAAGTGGCAGATTTGACTCAGCATATGCTCTCTGTGTTCATGAAGTCACGTTTCCTTACTTTTTTTCATGAAAAATTACTCCTGCTGTTCTTCAGAACACACACATCTTTAGGAGTGTGAACTGGTGACTACTCTAGCTTAAGCGTAATCAATGGAATTGTTAATTATAATGCATCTGATAGGCCAAGCCAAAAAAAAAAAAAAAGATAACCACAATTGAGCTCAAAACGTGTGTCTACCTTCAATGTATGTCTGCCTAGAAAGCAGGAGCTGTGTGGCTCCTGAGTTAGGAGGAGTCCAAGGAAGATCAGGTTGCTGGGAGAACATCAGGCAGTGCTGGGGCCCCAGGGAGATATTGCATTAACAAGCCCAGGTGCTGGGGAGTGTCACCAACGTAACAGGTCATCAGAGGACAGATCGAGGGACACTGGCCAGGGACATGCCTAGGGCTGGGTGACTCTCCCAAAATGCCATCCAGGAATAGATGCCCCCACCCCCACCCCCAGTGCATGAGACACCCAGGGCTAGATATCCTGGGGAGAAAGACACCAGCCTGGCCAAGGACCCCAAGGTGCAGAGACACCAGAGAAGTGAGGGATCATATGAAGGACCTTGGAGAAGGAGACATCCTCATGATTCTACCAAGGGCTTACTGGATCAAAGGAAGGTACTGGGGAAGCAAGCAACGTCCCGAAAAAGCCTATGGACCATCCCCTCCAAAAAGGGAGTGACAGACTAAAACCTCTCAGGCCAAGGCCTAAGTGCAGGCACTGAGTGCCGGGTGCAGGCATTGAGGACTGAAAAACTCAACAGAGACAGAGCAGCCAGAGGTGCTGCATCAAGAGCCAGGAACACCAAAAAAACAAACAAACACAAAAATCAGGCCTGGGCCCCCATTCTGCAAAGACTCTGGGCTGGTCTGAGCCCACCTTATACACTCTAACACTGTGTCAAGATGTTCCTAAGATTGCTGAATCTTGATATTTTTCTGAGAACTTTTATAATTGTAAGTATTGTCTTATAACTTCAGCTAACGTCCATTTTTTTGAAAGAAAAACAAACAAACAAAGTTCCAAAAAGAAGAATACATCTGAAAATGTGGGTGCTTTTCCATCAGATTCAGAGGAGCCAATCATCCTGAATCTCTGGCCAGTGTTTATTGTAAGCCGCCCCAAGCTGCTTTGCAGAAGGAGCGGGATATAAAACAGTATAATAAATAAATAAATAAATAATAAAAATAAGCACAATGTATTATAATTTGGGTAATTTATATGTTGGTTAAGACAAGAAGTGTTAAGCTATGCATCCTAAGTAATATGTACTTTATGCAATGTGTATTATGGTTGATGTACTGCTGTTATGTGTCTTAAAAAAAAGTTGTGTTTAATTTATTTATTTATTTTTACAAAGTTACGCTGCTGGTAGCCTTTATGGTTGGCTAAAAAGAGCTCAGAAAATAAATCAAAATGTAATTTCTAAAAAAAGTTTAATGCTTTTTTTTTTGCTTTTCTCATGATTGTGGGAGTCATGACTACTAATTTTTAAACATATAAATAAATATATGCAACTCCATGTTGCTCTCTTTAAGTTACCTTAATACAGGATGTCATTGCATCTCTGCAATTCCATTCATTGAGGAAGTGGCATTGTGAATTTTTGCTCTCTCTCATATCTCTTGCACTGAAATGAAATATTGAGATTACTCAATACCTCATTGAAATCCCAGTGCTCGGTTTGTCCCTGAACAAACGGAGCACCAGGATATCTACACTGATTTCTTGGTGAGAAAAAAAACAAAAACAATTGTGCATGTGCAAAATGGCCCAATGGCCATTTTCTGCATTCACACAATGATTGGGGAAGGGCATTTTTGTGCATGCACAGAATGGTCACCACCATTAACCAAAATGACAGAGATAGCATCACCACCATTTTGGTTAAGGGCAGTGGCAATTTTACACAGAAGCAATCTGCTGCCCTTATCCAAAATGGCAGCAATGCTATTGCCACCATTTTGGTTAAGGGCAGCAGCCATTTTGCTCATGCACAATGATTTTTTTTTTAAAAAGATGTTTCTTGCCGAGAACTCATACTGGGACCAAGATCTTGACGAGATCTCTGTCCCCGGTACTCGACATAGTGAGAAATGCTCATCAGCAGAAATTTAGCTGCTCGTTTCACCTCCTCATCTTTGTTTTACTCACCCCAGACCTCAAAATGCTAAAGGAAAGGAATCTTTGCTTAGGAGATAGAATGAATGAATAATTTATTGGGCATTAAGCTTTCGCTATAGCCTTAGATAGTACAATCATTGAATAAATAATATACAAAATACAAAATTACAAAAGAAAAATCGAACAAAAAAGTTAAGACAAATGAGATCTGCAATCAAAAAGGAGAGAAAGCAACAACAATAAAATGACTACTAGAAACTGAGGGGGGAAACCATCTTGTTAATGCAACAGGTTACTCTACCCAAGACACCCGTTCCCTCATGGCGAGCAAAGCAAATACAGCAACAGCAACTAAAGTTTCCTCATTAGTTGAAACTAGCAAAGCTGAGATTCTGTCAAAGTCAGAAGTATAAGAGAACAAGTTCAAAATAGGCTCAAGCCAGGTAGCCCTGATGCGATCGTATATCGGGCAATTTAATAGACAATGAGACAGATCCTCCACCTCTAGGGCATTGCAAGGGCAAGTGCGAGACTTGCGGGCAGTATGCAAATACCTTCCTTCAGTGACCGCAGAGGGGAGCAGATGGAACCGTAAACATGTAAAGGCAATACGCAGAGTCAAATTGGGTAAGATATCCAGGTAGGGCTCTAGCTTATGGGTGATTTTAATACAACCCTCCAAGCGGAGAGCTTGGCTAAATCATCTTGTATAGCAATGTCCAAGACTCACTGTTGGATCAGTAATTTCTGCAACTGAGCAGTTTTATCTTGGAAAAAAGCAAATGAGAACCCTAAATTCCTCTAAATTGCGAAGATATCCAAGCGAGCCAAGGATAGTTTCCCACTCCTGCGTATTCTAATTCCTCCTTCAAGCATAGTGTCGCTAGTGAGTTGTAATCCTGGTAAAAAAGTTTGCTCCAAAACCTAAGGGGTTGGAGTTTACACAAACTGGCTACAGCTAGCGTCCCCGTTTCGGCACGAACTACGGCCGCAGGGACGCCTTGCTGCACTCTCAACAGACTTCTCAAGAATTTACTCTGAATAACTTCCAACAATCCAGTGTCCCCATCGGGGAACACTTCCGCACCAAATGTTAGTAGAGACTGGACTTTGGCTCTATATACTTCTAAGATGGAAGAGGTAGCAATTCCTGGGGAGCCCCATGCTAATCTCAAAATCCCCTTGGCAGCCGCTCCCGCCTTAAGGGATAAGCATTTTCTATGCTTACTCCATGAGCCGTTGTTGGAGATGACAGTGCCCAAGTAGACATAAGAGTCTACCTGGCCAAGTACAGCACTCCCCATGGCCCAGGAACAATTAGACCGCCTCGCCTTCCCCAGGGCTATCCCCTGTGATTTGAGCGGGTTAACTGTAAGTTCATTCAGATGGCAATATTCCGCCAATAGTCCTAACTGGTGCTGAAGGCCGTTTCTTGTTTGGGCCATCAAGACCAGGTCATCTGCGTACATCAGAAAACTAAGAAGTCTATCTTGTATTCTCGGTGGATAAGAAGATTCAGAAGCAAGATTTTGGGGCAGGTCACTAAGATAGAGATTAAAAAGTAGAAAAGCCAGCACACAACCTTGCCTGACTCCCCTTGCCACATACAACGAACGAGACAACCTGCCGTCTGTCCCTAATCTAATACGGGCAGTGTTGTTCGAATGAACATAGATAAGTAAAGCAAGCAGCTGATCGTTTATACCCCAATCTCGTAATTTCTGCCATAGTCTTGGGCGAGAGATTGAGTCGAAGGCTTTACTAAAATTGATAAAAGCCAGAAAAAGGGACCCAGATCTAATGAGGGTATATTTAGTAATAATGTGGCGAAGTACAAACACATTGTCCATAATAGATTAATTCTTCTTAAAACCTGCCTGTTCTTGGGGAACCAATTCCTGTTGAGTAGCCCAGGTTTCTAAATGTTTGAGAAGAATTTTAGAATACAATTTCCCAACCACAGGAAGTGCTTAGGAGATAGAGAGATTCTCTCACATATTTTGGACATATCCTTATGATAACATAAGAAATGCCTTAGTGGGTTAGACCAATGGTCCACTAGCCTAGAATCCTGTTGCCGACACTGGCCACTCTCGGTCACTTTGGAGAAGTACCCAACAGGTCATACTGGAATAATCCATTTTCACCCACCCCGCCAGTCAGAGGACTTGTCCCCAAGTCAACTTGACTAATAGCCATTTATGGACCTATCCTCAAAAACTTAGCTAATTCTTTCTTAAACCCAGTTATGCTATTGGCCCCACCCCTCACATTTTCTAGCAATGAGTTCTATCGCTGTCCATCCTCTCTATCCACGAAAGATACTTGCTACTTCTTTCTGTGACAGGGAGGTTCAAAATCAACACTGCCTGTCCCAGACAACTTCAAAGGCAAAATATTTGTTCTTTTCCCCTTTTTAATAGAAGAGTACAAGTTGGAATATCTTTACATCTTTTTTACTTTTCCTCTTCCCTTTCACATTAGAAGTTGTGAAGCAAAACCAGGAAGAAGGAAAAAAAGGTCTAACAAAAACAGAGAAATAGTACCGGTTTTTTGTTTTGTTTTTTGAAAATTCTTAATAGAAAGTTGATTAACAGCATGTTACCACCAAGTTCAGATAAGGCAATCCAAAAGGGTTATGGCTATAGTGCTGTGGGGGGGAATAAGGGGAGTTAATCCCCAGCACAACTTCCTCAAATCTCAGCACTAGGCACAGGCAGACAGTATTTCGTTTCCTATCACACACTGAGCTGAGAGATGGTGGAGAGGGACAGAGTAAGCAGAGCCTCCTTCCAGACTACACCACACACAGGCCAAGACATGTGGAAAGAGAGAGGAATAATTTATTACCAGTAGGAGGCACCAGCTGATGAGGGGAGACTCACAAATCTAGCATGCAACAAGTCAGATTATGATGATACTTTGTGTGGGGAGTTGCAACTCAGATCTTTTTCACCCTTGCTAGCAGGTTTAGTTGTCAGTAAATTTTTGAGCCCTGCTGGGAGACAGAAAATAATCACACATGTATACACATATAGAGTAATTTCAGATGTGACAGGACTTTCGGCCCGCCACGCTGAACCCTGGACCAGGACCCGTCTCGGATCTCGGTCCGTGATCAGACCGGCTGTCCACCAGACGTACCGGCCTGATCACTGTGGGGAATCTCGGAGGGGGCGGGGCTGAGCAGCATGACGTGCAGCCGCTCAGCCCCACCCCCCAACGCTCCCTCGCCCGCCCACGGGGAGACAGGCGGGTGCAATGGCCAATCAGGCCGCTGAGCCCAATCCCATCCTGTGGTTGGGACCTGATTCCGGGACGGGGCTTGGTAACAGTCGTTACCCGCGGCCATTCCTAGCCTCGTCCCGGATTGTGGCCAAACTAACCACAGTTCTGGAGATGGGGCCGGCACCATCCTCAGAACCATGGTTAGCTTTCAACCCCACCAGGAATTCACTGTGGTGAACATCAGTCGGGGCTCAAACAGACAAGCATGGGATCACAGCCACCACCCTGAATCCACTGTGATTCAGGGGGTGATTTCAGACGTTACGCGGTCCCCATTCACCACAGTGGATTCCCAGCAGGGGTGAACCGAACAGCCACCCCCCGTGGTCAAAAGAAGCCCCGAACAGACGTGACGGGACCGAGACCATGGCAGGGAATTGGGCCGCCAGATCAAGGCCCGGGGCAGCGCAACAGACGATACGCCGATCCCGGGCTGGGCCATGGTCAAAGCACCCAGAAGGCGCCGGGGCGGCTTGTCCCGGCTGCTGCTGTGTGCCCTTTAAATCTCCCTCCCCGGCCTGTGTTGTTGCTGGTTGCCTGGCAGCGATGCTGCTTGCTTTGTCTCCGGCTGGGAATAATTTCCTTTGATTCCGGCCGGTGGTTGCCGGCCAGACGTTACTTTTTGTTGGTTCCCGTCGGGAATCTCTTTGACCACGCTTTCGGAGATGGTCTGGGGGGGAGCTCCGGAAACATGGTTGATTTTGACCCCATGTGGGTATTTACCGTGGTGAACATCTGGCGCCCACAAAACAGACGTTAAGGGCACTTTGGCCTCACCGTGGAATTGACCGTGGTTCACTGTGGTTGAGCGTGATCTCGTAATGTCTGAATATATCCAGGGTGATTGACTGTGATCTCGTCACGCCTGAAATTACCCATAGTCTTAGCCTGACACTAAAAAACGGGCAAACTTGCAGATTTTAAGCAACTTAGAAACCAGACCGAAGTTTCTCCATAATCAAAGAGTTTGCCCTCTTTTCCCTATCTAATTAGGCATAAAATATTTTCAAAATTAGGAGCTAAAATATAGCAGCAATACAAACTATTTTACTTCACTGACTGTGCTACATTAGGTTTTATACTCCAGCCTGAACATTCTGCTGTTATGCAAGGTGGAGTCCAATGGGGCCTCTGAGTATAGGAAAATAAACACATTATGTTTACTTCTAGCATCAAAAGAATTCAGTGGGTTTAGATAGTTAGGAAGTAAGTCTGCTGTGGATATGTTACAGAACCATTTTTGACTGCCAGCTGTGGGATAGAAAAATGTTTTGTATTATTAAACTGTTGTGTTGCTAGCTGCTGAAGCAGGAACTATGAGCGTAGTAAAAGATATGCAGTAAGAAGCTGCCTGAAACACATCAACATGGAAGAACATTTGATGTTAATAATGCAAGATGACTCCTTTCAACTTCTAATGTAAATCTCACTACAGAACAGCACTTAATACTCCTATTTAACTATCATCCTGTGTGCAGGAAAAGATATACAATAATTTTCCATACTGAATGGGTTTGACTTCTTGCAATCCCTAATGCATTTTCTGTATTAAATGCTAAATATATTTAAATTAACCTTCTTGGTATTTGTTATTGAATTGCTCCATTTTTGATGACCATAGTAACACATGTCACTGCCTTTACTATTTAAACCTAATACAAGTGTGTAGCTCTGCCATTTACTAAGCCTCATTTTGCTGAAGAGATAATGTACGCTGGAGAAGTACATTTCATTAATTATTATCATTACTATTTTTTAAATCTGACTCTAGTAGAGAGAAAGAATCTGCCTGCCAGAAACTGAACAATGTAATTTGTTGTAATCAGTAGGTCAATCAAATGAGAGGCTTCCATATCCATAAACCAAATTGCTGGGTTTTTTCCTTTCTTCCCTTTTAATTTTTTTAAAGGGAGGTGTGGAAAACCCTGGTTCTCTCATTACCTTTCTTGGCACGGGAGACATTCCTCAGAAATAGTTTTTTCAAGCTTAATACTACAATTATGAGACTAGTGCCATTGTGGACTTTGGGCAATGATCCAAGTACTGAATGCACAAACCTTTGAGAGGCAAGCTCTGAGCAAGTCATCATAACACAGACTGTAAAAATGAGTACCTGAGGGCTATGTGCTTTCTCTATCTTTTTAAAAAGCAATTTGTGCTAAAACACTCATCCTTCTTCCCTCCCCTTCTCACATACTCAAGATCTAAGTTATTGATTACAGTCTTTTAAATGTTTAAGAATTAAAGAGCAGAATACTTCTGAGACAGTTCTATTTCAGAATCCTTTACTTTAGCACTAACTTGTACCGTATGAACCTAGTTCTCAAATTACTTAAAAGCTTACCTGTGACGTCTTGTTTTACAAATCTTTAACCAGGCCTTTTAGCGTCTTTCAATTTAATTATACTTTTATGAATAGAATGCCTGTTTATGCTCTGCTACATATTGTCCAGTGCCAAAGTCTAAAATTGCTTCCTGGTATCATGGAACACCATATAGTTTTAATTAAAATAGTCTTGATTGTGAACAGATCCTGAAGAATTGGTTGGGATCTCATTAACATAACAAAAGGATTGTGTATTTAAATTGGGGTTTTAGAACGTCTCTTCTAAAACCTAGCAACCAATACAGAGTGAACCGAGTTCCCTGAAATCAATTGCAAAGCCCCCATGGACTTCAGTGGGATCAGGCTTCCACCCACAGCTACCATTAGAACACACAAAATCTATACCTATTGCAGCACTCTGCCTGAAACAGCATTTTTAAAAATGACTACTATTTCTTTGCATTTGCAGTTTTAAAATGAGGTGGGGATTTAAAGTAATATTAGGAAATATGCTTCTTTGCAGAATACTATCTCAAGGAAAGTGGCAGAAATCCTTGGACAAAAGATGCAATAACAGACAATGGACATGATCCTCATTCCTCCAGGTGTGCAAGAGGGTTGCATATATGTAAGTTGCAAGCAAGTGCTCTACTAGAGTTAAATGGGTGCCAAATCCTCTTTCATAGTGAGAGGCATCATTGTGCAGCATAATGTCTGTCACAGGGCTGCCGCCTGTCATGTGGGAGTGCAGAAAACGCGTCTGTGCCTGGGGCGTACTTACAAGTGGTCAGATCACTCTTAAGTACTGACCATATGGAGAGGCGGTGCAGAGCTGGACTCTGGGGGAGTGACATTACAGCCACAAGTGAAAGTGGGTGATGGAAAATGTTGCCTGGGACTAAGTACTTCTCACCAATGTAATTCCAGCATGGCACTCCAGCATGCAGCTTATACATATGCTATCCCCTTGGGCGCCTGGACAAATGAGGATTGCACCCAGTGTTCTACACGAAGGCTGGCAAAGACTGAGCTCAAGAGATCCAACAGGGGGGTCTAATAGGCTGACTCTTATGGTTTGAATAATCTTTTTCATTTCTATTGCTCCTTTCACAGTCTCAAAAGGTTCACAAACAGTAAAGGATCAGAGGCCGTTTTTAAACAAAATGTGCCCATGCAGGTACACCCTTCTCCCACCCACCTGAGCACCCATCTGAAGGTGGTGTAGGTGGGTATATGCTCCCGTGACCCACACACCACACACTCATGCCCACGCACAGAGGCTCAGGGGGAAAATTTGGGATGCTCCATGCAGCAGCTGGCCAAACCGTACGTGAGTAGGGGCGCACACCCATCCCGGCCCATCTGATTTCCACACCCACTCACTGGACGTTCATGGGCACACCACATGGTGCACAAAGACCCGCACCCCAGCCGTGCCCATTTAAAAACAGGCGGAGTCTGTCATCCTTACATGCATTGAGTAGGTGACCTTACTTCTCCAATAAATCTATTATTTACATTCCCTTCCAAAGATCTAGCGATGAGGAAAGGTACTACTCAGTGATTAGCAAGCATGGTAGAATCTGTCCCTAAGTAACACCCACATTCCTATGTAATCATGGTCATGTTATTTAAATAAGTTTAATGTATTTGTTGCATTTATTTCCATTTGTTTGATTATGTGTTGTGTTTTTAAAGAAGACCCTGTAGTGCAGTCATATAAACATGGTCAGTAAGGATCTTGAGATCTGAGAGGGGAAGGAGATTGAGTCAATTACTGATATCAATGATTTCACCACTGATGGCAGCTGCAGTAGTTGAAATAAGGCTATATCTATATTACAAATAGAACCTAGTCACGTCAGAGGACGTGGTTACGTGGTTACTGTTAAGTCTAAACGATAAATTGCAATTCTGTTGCAACTCAGTCACAGGACAACCATGCTATAACTAGGTACCCCAGTTGGATTCTATTTGTAATAAAAAGGGGGCCTAAAAGACAATTACCCATTCTCATTTAAAATACAGTTGAATTCGGAGTATTTACCAATCAATACTAACTAAAACAAGCTCCTAATATGCTGCAATAATTCCAGGAAAGAGAAGATCAGTTTATAATTGAATATGGACTGCTGCCATCAGATTAGCTGGGTCAGTGAATCACTTCGGAAAATTAAGCCACTGATTTAGGGTTCTAAGGAGTCATATGCCTAGCATATGGGAGCCTTTTTTGGAAACTCCATCCAGACCAATGTATGAACAGGACATCACCCAACCCTAAAATGGTGCCACATAAGGGGGTGAAAAACAATAGCAAATTAATACCTCTCACAATAGATTAGGGAGTGCAAGGGAGGTTATGGGTAGAAAGAATGGAGTACCCAAACTGGAATTTGCATGATTCACAGCCCCAAATTTTCAAAGTCACAAGACTAACTTTACATCAAGAGATTAAAAAAAACAACCACCAAACTTTGGGTTCTTTTCATCTTCCTTTTTATTTCTGACCCCACCTCCCACCCCCTAATCACACTGCAATCATGCTTCCCACCACAACCACAAGGACTAGAAACGGATTTATTATTTTTTTTAAAAGAAAACATATTCTCAATGATTTATTGCAAATTTTATGATTTCATGCTTTAAGAAACACACATACTACAGAAATCAGGAGTACTGATAATCTTGCATCTAGTCACAATCCTTGCAGAAAGTGTGAAGGAACCAGTGAAATTCACCAGTTGTTTAGGCTGTCACCTGAAAGACTCACCCTCCAGCTACACCCTACCATGCTATGCACTGCTGGAGCGCTGGCTCTATACTATTGACAATATTCTTTTCCCAAGCGTTCACACCACCACTTCTTGAAGCATGCAGGGAAGGGAAAGATGCAAGGAAAATCATGCCCCGACCAAACCAAACCAGGCTCAACTTGAAACTGATCAAGATCAGAGTGTCTGAGATGGTATGACTGCAGGCACGTAGGAAGCAGAAGGCACACTTTAAATTGGTATCCACTCCCAAGTTGATAAAGCCAAAATTCAAAACAGTTCTGATAGCTCTCATTTGTTTAAACAAATTCTGCCTAAACTATTATTATTATAGAATCATTGTTTGCACTAAAGCTATTTACAGGAGTGAGGCCGGGGAGTTTTAGTATGAAACTTCTCCTCAGTTCCTATTAATTAGGGGGTTAATTCCCCATCCACAAGAGGGTAACTTGCAATACAATAAAATAATGCAGCCATTTGTGCTCCGAGTCACACGCAACTCAAGGAAATTTGTTGATTATATTTTCAAAAGAGTTTTAAAGGTTGAGACCACCTGTTACTATTTAAAGATTAAATTTGAAGCTGTATATTATAAAAATGAAATGACCAAATGCTTCTTTTTCAATGGCTAATAACGGAATTATTACAAAGTACTTAGCATGATCCAAGAGAGTGTAGCTCCCCCACAGCCATTAGCCCATGGAGATGGTCAGAGAGCCTCATAGGCTTTGTGGCCGAGCAGGGATATTTGCATTCAAAGCTTTTTCATTAACAGGAAAATGAAAGGTGGCAGGGGCATAGCAAGGCTGTGAAGAGCCCGGACTCAGACCGCAATTATGGGCCCCCCTATGGGGGTATGCTCCCCAATACCTGGCTCTGCCTGGATGTCCAGATGAAAACTGTGGTGAGGAGCATGTTCCACCAACAACATCTGGTGCGGCGACTTTGGCCATACATCTCAGACTCTGACCTGACTACTTTCATCCATTCTTTCATTAACTCAAGATTGGACTTTTGGTACGTGCTCTACGAGGGGCTACCCATGGTGACGATCCGGAAGCTGTAGCTAGTGCAGAATGCGGTGGCCTGTCCCCTTACCGGGATGGGTTGCCATGAGCACATTACATCGGTGTTCCATTCACTGCACTGGCTGCCTATAGTTTTCCGGGCCCGATTCAAGGTGTTGGTTTTGACCTATAAAGCCTTAAACGGCTTGGGCCCTGCCTACCTGCGGGACTGTCTCATTCCCCTGGCCCCGGAGCAGCCCCTGCGGTTGGCTGGGAGCACCTTCTTGGAGGTCCCCTGGGTATCCCGGGGGGGGGGGGGCAAACTTTGGAGAGGGCATTCTCAGTGGTCGCACCTAGGCTGTGGAATTCCCTCCTGGCGGAGGCCCCGTTAGCTCTGGACCTCCCTTCCTTTTGATGAAGATGCAAGACCTGGCTGTTCTGCCAGGCATTTGGTGAGGGTGATGGGCGGGTGGGATGGGTCAGGGTGGTGGGGGCTGATTATTCCCCCCAGTTTCAGTTGAATTTTAATGTAGTGTTTTAATCTATTTTTACTGGTGTATTTTTGTATTCTGTGTTTTTATTATTAGTCACCTAGAGCTGCTGGGAGCAGAAGAGGTGGGATATAAATATTTTAATTAATAAATAAATCTCCAAAATATACGGTGGTTATTATGGCAATGAGAAAAAAGTTATGAGTTATTTTAGGTTATATTACATAGAATTAAAGAATACATTCTTTTCTTGCTTTCTGCTCTGCAAAACATTCAATCATCTCCTTAGTGGAGATGAGCACACATAGTAGCCTAGCCACTCCAGCCATAAGGGCCAACGCTACTACTACCAGCTGCTGTGCTTTTGCTCTGACTGCCTTGCGATAGGAGAAGTAGGGTTACCACCTCTCTCGCAGAGAAGAAAATGGGATATTATTAATTTGCATAAATGTTCATGTGTTTATGCAAATTTGAAATAGCCACTTGCCTGAAACAGTCGCAATGAAAAAAACTAGCAGCACGGGGATGTAAGGTGCATGGAACTGCAGAACTCCACAAACCTACACCACTGCAGAATAGGACACCAAAGGCACGGCTTCCATCATTTAAGGCAGTGGTTCAGCTCCCGTTGACTATAGTGGGATGACTGCACCCCGTAGCTTCAGAACACTATGGAACTGGGACCACAGTTCCACAGAACTTCATGGAACATGTATCCCAGCTCCAAAGAATTCAAGAGACCAGAGCTCCATTAAAAAGACACCTCCATTGCATAGAAGTCCATAGAATATTTATTAAATTAATTCATTAATTATTTAATTTAAAACTCTTATAACCCACCCTCTCCAACCACAGGCGGCTCAGGGCAGCTTACAACAATAAAAACAAAACAACAATAGTAATTAAATTAAAATTCAATTAAAATACAACATAATATAAAATCCCCCCATCATCCCATCTCCCCCCTCACCATCCCATCCCTCCCTCACCCATCCCCTCCACCAAATGCCTGGCAGAACAGCCAGGTTTTACAAGCCCAACGAAAAGTCAGCAGGTCTGGATGCAGCCAGGCGAGCCTCCTCTGGAAGGGAGTTCCGCAGCTGGGCTGCAGCCACCGAGAACGCCCTCTCCATAGTGGCACCAGCTTCAGCCTCCGGACCGTCACCAAGGGTAGCCCCACATAGAGCGCATTGCTCTACGAAGAGACACCAGAGATTCATAAAGCTCCACAGAACAGACACTGGGTGTTTTTAAATGAGATGTATCCACGCATGACCACCCACTGTCTATGTATCCGACTGCACACGTGAAGGTGGTGGTTGGGGAAGCGCACTCCAATGACCCTCGCAACAGCCACTTTGGTCACACATGAAGCAGTCCTCAAAAATCCAGAGTGCCCTGTGCAGGGCAAGGCAAAAGGGTGTCAGGTCCGTTCTTAAAGGACACACGTGTGAAATACACCACCATACTGGCTCACAAAACCCCTCGCAATGCACAAGGGAAGAGGAATGCCATGGAGGACAGCAGCTCAGCTGGCAGCTTCCTGCATGCCTAGTAATATGCACCTCTGTTGTAGCCATGGGGCATCTTTAGACATAACAAAGATCAGATGTTAAAACCACTAAGCATGTGTTTCGTCGTCGTGTGTAAGCACCATAAGAATCCCAACACCAATTTCGCCACTCATTGACCGGACGATGTGAAAACCATTGCATCACAAGGACAATGTGTGTTTCGGCTGAACACGTGGCCAACGTTGTGTCTAATGCTATCACGTGGTGTGTCAGAAGGTACAACACGGGGAACGAGGTGTCAGCGCTTACGTGCTGAGATCAGGTGGCGAGCAAAACACCAATTTGCTCCAAGATGGGCTGTGTGTCTAAGCAGTGCCACATGGTGAACACAGGGCCAAACCTGTGTTCTCATCAAGGTCAAAATACACATTCAGACACTCACTGATGTTATGGCTAAAGACACCCCAGGACTGCCAGCAGCTGCACTGTCTCCTGGGCAGGAAGGGGTTACTGGCTTCATGTTTCCATGGTGTCCCAGAGCTGTAAGTCATGGCAGAGGGCGCGCAGTTGGGTGGCAGTTTGGGGGTGGGGGGTGCTACCAGGTGTGGGGGAGGGGAAACAGCTGCCTGTATGAATTGTTTGCACAGCTGGTCAGTGGTGGAGGGAGTGCAGGGAGTCTGTACGAGTGAGCAAGGATCCGCCCGTTAGAATCCCTCCCCACTCATTCCACGTGCGTGGGCATCCTGCAGTCATGCCAACCAGTGGACACGGACCCTCTCTCAAGCTTTGCTCATTTAAAAACACCCACTGTGGTGTGTGCACATGTGTGGGAACATGTGGGTGCAGGGTGCTGCTGGCACAGATGTATGAGCGTCTCTGCTTTGGAGTGTAGGCTGCTGCTAGTAGAGCTGTGTATGCTTGGTGTGTAGGGTGCTAATGGGAGAGGCGCATGTGTGTGTATTTATAAACAAGGACTGATGATTATAGGGTGTTTGTGTGTGTTTAGGGAAGGGGTGAGGAACCTCAGGCCCAGAACCAAACGCGGCCTGTGGAAAGCTTGTATTTGGCCCCTAGATCCACTTCCTGGATCTGGACCCTGGATCCAGTTTCTGCCCACAAGTGCTGAAAGACTGGGCTCAGGGAAAGGAAGCAGAGATTAGGGCATGGTAGGGGACAGATCCATGCCACAAATCCATGATCTGGACCCTCCCTTTCCTTCCCCCCATCCTCGATTCCCAACTTCAATATATGCTCCTCCCCCTCAGCACCTCCACCCCCTAACCCCAGCACTGCACCCGCTCTGCTCCCCCCGCCTCTCTCCCCTCAGCAACCTGGGTCCTCCCCTCACACCCAGAACCCTACCTTCTGTGATCCTTGCCTCTGTCCCCTCTCCTCAGCACCCCTTGTGCTTCCCCCATCAGGAAAAGTTTTGGGGGAGGGGTGTGAATGGGGCTGTGGTGGGTGCTCATTTGGGGCTGAGAGGGGAGCACAGGATGGGGGGGCTGAGGGCAGGGGGCACAGGCTGCTGAGGGCAGGGGTTGGGCATGCCAGCCTGGGGGAGCGGTCTGAGGGGAGGTCCATGGGGCAGGTGTGGGGCTAGCCTAGGGCATTCACAGGGTTCCCAGGCACTCACCATGGCTCTCTGGGAAGTTCTGGGCTGGGCTGAGGTGGCCGGGCGGGAGACTTCACGGTGGAGGCAGCAGCGGCCTCTGCAGGACTCCCTGCTCAGGAGGCCGGGCTCCGGAGAGGAGCCTGCAATCCACACCGCATAGTGTGAGGTGCAGTATGGACCGCAGAGGCCCCCCCAAAATAACAGGGGGCCCAGACTCAACTGTGTCCCCTTGTGTCACGATACCTACAGCACTTAAGGGTGGGAGTTGTGTTGGCTTCCTTCTCTGCCTCAAAGTTACTCTAGGATTTTCTAGTTTGCTACCCTCAGAGTTCATCTACAGTTTATTGCATCTTTCTGTATTTCTGTAAACTTGAGAGAAAACAACAGTAGAGCTAACTACTTTTTTTATAAACCGTATTCTTCCAGAAAGTAGGGGGAGGAATTCCAGACCTGTTTCTTTTACAGACCCAACAGTTCCGTAGTTAAATACAAAGTAGGCTTGATTGCTTCCTGCAGATACATTTTCATTAATAGCATTGGGTGTTTTCCTCTTTTTTTAACTTGCATGGCAATTTTCATATAACTCTTGTATGCACTTTCTACAGGATTACCTCTCTCACCATTTTTTACATGCACAATGTTTCTCTTTCCTGCCTCTGTGTATTGCAGCCCAAGTGCTTGATCCTATGATGTTAATGGTATTTTATTTATCTTCCTGTTCCACGCTTAAAGTTAAGCACATGCTTACATACTTTGTAGGATCAAGATTAGCGTACCCAACACCTCACATTAATGACTGATTTGTTACTTGAGGCTGAATCAAGCCCAAGTTAATCAGAGAAAAAGACAAGCAGTATGTGGCACGGAGATTGTGCTTTGTGCTACAAAAGCATGGAGAAGGTGATGGTCTCTGGAGGCCCATCTTCCCCTGTACCAGAGGGGTTTAAAACTTTAAAAGGAAGACTTTTGAAAAGCATGTTTGGTGCATATAGAATGTACCTGATGATGTGTATAAATATAAACCCTTGGGGAACTCTCCAGAAAAACGTCCACTCCAACTGCACACTACTTTTCCTTAACACTCTATTATACTATCAATATGCTCAGTGTATTTTTAGGTATAAATTTAAAAGAATTCCGGCAAGGAGCACTTAATGTTCTTTTGTTTGGCAAGTGGTATTGCCCTCCCTCCTTGGTTAAGAAGGCAAATTACCAGACACCCTAAAGAATGCAGTAGTCTAGCCAAACCTAGAGAACCTACTTTCTACGCCAATAGCTTCGCCAACTACCACTCAGTTTCCAACCTCCTTTTTCTTGGCAAAGTCATTGAGAAGGTGGTGGCATCCAAACTCTAGCAGCACCTATCGTCTGCCAGCATCCTGGCTTTTTCATAATGGATTCAGATCAAAACATGACACAGGAATGGTCCTGCTTGCAGCAGTAATCAACCTTCTCCTAGCCTTGGATTGAAAACAAACTTCTAAGCGAATACTTTCTGTGGCCTGAGCTATCAGTGACACACATGCTTTCCTTCTAAGTCAGCACAAGAGTTTCAGTAGGACAAGACACATTCTTGGTTTTCTCTCCTCTCTTATAGTAAATAACAGGTCTACCTTGACAATGAAGAATACATAAGTTCTGCAACAAGACAGAATGGGGCAGATGAGACATGACAGTTTCAGCAGAGTGTAGTACTGTGAAGTGAAGCACAGGACAGCACTGATTTTTTCCACTTCAGCCTCTCTACCTCCTGAGCTGCAATGGTTCTTAGTAACAGGGTGACATGGCGTCCGATACTGCCCTGAATTATGCTGCTTGACTTTTCCCTGTTCTTGCTCGTCTCTGTTTGGCAACCAGCTTGAGTCCGAGACCTGGGGCTTATTCATACAGGGTGTGGGCCTAAACCTCTCAAAGCAATAAAGCAATGTGTATCTTAGAGGGAGAGGGGGTGGGGTGGCATTCCCCCATGGTGAGAGTATGGGGGTTGCCTTGGGGGGTTGGGGAGGGGGGGAGGGGGGAGTTGTCCCCAGTTTAGACCCATGGTGGCAGCATGGGTGTGGGCCAGTGGAGGAGTGGTATGGGGGAGGGTGTGCGTGGCTCTCCGTGGCAGGGGGAGCGGGGGGAGATGCCAACCTCTGGTGTCAGCATGAGGTTTGGCTGGAAGGGGGGAAGAAATAGGGGTAGGGTCTCTGGTGTTGACTCCTGGTGAGATCGGAAGAGCGTCGTGGGGGTTGCCTTGGGGGGGTTGGGGAGGGTGGGGGAGGGGGTTGGGGGGAAGGGGGAGTTGTCCCCGGCTTGGACCCATGGTGGCAGCATGGGTGTGGGCCGGTGGATGGGTGGTATAGGGATGGTAGGGGGGAGGGGGCACCTGGGTCTCTATGGCAGGGGGAGCTGGGGGATGGGAGGGTGATGCCAACCTCTGGTGGCAGCATGAGGTTTGGCTGGAAGGGAGAGGGGGAGGGGGAAGTGCCCTGCCAGACCATGTGTTAACTCCTAGTGGGCCACCCAAGCACCCCAAAAGTCCTCCACCAACCACCCCTACCAGGGATGTGGATGGGTCAGGGTGAACNTGTATTACAGAGACCTGGCTGGATGAGGGGGCTGGGTCAGTTCTGGCGGACCTCGTGCCAGCCCGGTATGCTGTGCAGCACCAGCCTCGTACGGGGGGCCCCGGGGGGAGGTAAAACTATTATTTTTAGGGAGGACTGGTCAGTTAGGAGATATCCAGTCCAGGAGATTCCAGGTGTGGAGGCCCTCCATCTGGTGTCTGATTTGGCTGGGGGCAAGCTTGGGGTGTTGCTGGTATACCGGGCCCCTTCCTGTCCGGCAGCATCCCTTGCTGCTCTAGCAGAGCTGGCCTCGGAGGTAGTGCTGGACTCCCACAGGACCGTGGTCCTTGGGGACTTCAACACTCATGCCGATGCCGGCCTTGTAGGAGAGGAGAGGGAGCTCATGGCCGCCATGGCAACCATGGACTTGTCCCAAGTGGTCAACTGCCCAAATCATGTGGGGGGACATATCCTTGACCTGGTCTTCTGTTCTGACCTTGAGGCGGGTGATCCGTTAGTGGGGAATGTGAGATCTATGCCCTTGTCATGGATGGACCATTATCTCCTGCAGACCCCCTCCTAGCACACCCCCTCCAGAAGGGGAATGGACCAGTTAGGCTGGTCTGCCCTCGGAGGCTGATGGGACAGCAGCGGTTCCAGGAGGCTCTGAGGGAGTTATCCCTGGACCCTGACGGCCACTCTGTCGATGTGCTGGTACAGCATAGGAACATCTTGCTGGGGGCGGCCATCTATAGGGTGGCTCCGAGACGTCCCCTGCCCCCGTCTTGTCACCACAGGGCCCCTTGGTAAACCAAGGGGCTGCGGTGTATGAAGCAGGTAGGCAGGAGACTAGAGCGACGCTGGCGTCGGACTCACTCTGAATCTGACTGACTTCTCCATAGGACCCATTTGCGGTCCTATGTTGAGGCTGTGAGGACAGCAAAGAAGGAATTCTTTTCTGCCCTCATAGCGTCTGCGAAGTCGCGTCCGGTGGAGCTGTTCCGGGTGGTGCTGGGGCTGGTCAGTCCAGCCTTCCTCTGCCTGGCCAGGGACTTGTCCCAGGCCTGCTGTGAGGAGTTTGTCACCTACTTTGCAGACAAGATTGCTCAGATTCAGAGTACCTTCGACCCCGGGTTGGATGCAGTAGGTGAGGAGTGTGAGGTTATGGAGGCACCGTTTGGTCGATCTTTCTTGGAAGAGTTTCAGGAAGTGACACCGGCCGATGCGGTGGATGCCTTGGGGGTTTGTTCGAGCAACAAGTTGTGAACTAGATCCATGCCCGTCCTGGTTGGTAAAAGCTTCCAGGGAGACGTTGGGGTTGGTTCTGGCGAGGGTGGTTAACACGTCCCTTCGGCAGGGGAGGCTGTCGACCAGTCTCAAGGAGGCTGTGGTGCGCCCCCTGCTGAAGAAGCCTTCGCTGGATGTGGACGCACTCACCAGTTACCGTCCTGTCTCTAATCTTTCCTTTTTAGGGAAGGTTACTGAACGAGCCGTGGCTATGCAGCTCCAGGCGCATCTGGACCGTATCGGTTTCCTTGATCCTTTTCAATCTGGGTTCCGCCCCGGCTATGGTACTGAGACGGCGATGGTGGCTTTGGTGGACGATCTCAGCTGGGAAATGGATGCAGGATGTTCTACATTCTTGATCCTGCTAGATCTCTCAGCCGCTTTTGATACTGTGGACCATGGGCTGCTGTTGAGACGGCTGCGAGACCTGGGTGGTCTGGATGGGCCTGTCCTTGGGTGGCTCCGCTCATTCCTCTCAGGGAGCAGCCAGAGGGTAGTGCTGGAAGCTGAAACATCGAGCCCCTGGACCTGCAGCGTTCCGCAGGGTTCGATTCTGTCTCCGCTTTTGTTTAATGTTTATGTGTATGTGCAGCCCCTGGGGGAGATCGTGAGAGGGTTTGGGGTGCAATGTCACCAATATGCTGATGATACTCAGCTGTACCTCTCATTTTCAACCGACCCAGATCCCGCTGTCTTGTTGCTTTCCAAACATTTGGAGGTTGTGGCAGACTGAAGCTCAATCCTGATAAGACGGAGGTGATGGTGGTGGGTAGGGTGAGGGAGGTGCCGACCCCAGCAGGTTCGGAGTCTGGGGGTGGTTTTGGATCCGGGCCTCCGTCTGGATCGACAGGTGGAGGCAGTGGCTAAAGCCGCCTTTTGCCAGCTGTATCTAGTGCAGAGGCTGCGCCCATACATCTCTGGGCCCGACCTGGCCACTCTTATTTACGCCTTCATCACCTCGAGGCTAAACTACTGCAACGCGCTCTACGTGGGGCTTCCCTTGATTCTGGTTCGGAGGCTGCAGCTGGTGCAGAATGCAGCGCCCGTCTCCTTACAGGGACGTGGTGATGGGAGCATATTACACCTGTGCTCTGCGCTCTGCACTGGCTGCCTATAGCGTACCGAGCCAGGTTCAAAGAACTGGTGTTGATTTATAAAGCCCTATACGGTCTGGGCCCTCATACCTTGGGGACCACCTCGCCTTCCCTGCCCCAGGGCGGCCCCTACGGTCTGCCGGGGGCACCTTCCTGGAGGTCCCCCGTGTTAAACGGGGGGCCACGATGGGGAGGGGAGGGAGGAGGAGAATTTTGGGATGGGGGTGGTTAGTTTTAATTGTTCATATTGCTGATGTTTTATGTATTTTAGTATTGTTTTATTTGTTGTGAGCCGCCCCGGGATGCCATAGGTATGAGGGGGAGGCCAAAAATTACAAATAAATAAATAAATAAATAAATAAAATATACTTTTTAGAGTCAAAAGCAGGTCTATACTGGCCTAGTATATATGCTGCTAATACCTTATTAACTGTTTTCAATGGAAAAAAAAACCAAACCATTTCCGTTGTTTCCCCCAGGACCCTGTCTACCTGAAATTCCCCCAGGACCCTCTCTACCTGGGGTGTACCTTGTCTACCTGGTGTGTACCCTGTCTACCTGGAAGTTTGGATTTTTTCAGTGAATACAATTACACCCCAACCTTCAAAATTAAAATGTATACTTCAGCGAGTGGAATGTTGTAACTTCCATGTGCTGTTCAACTCCACATGGAGGGGAGAGGTGGTTTCAAGACCCAGAAGTAATGGCCAGAGGCAGGGAGTCCATTCCACCTGCACTGCCTCCACGAGTCTAGCTTCAGTGATTCATCGTTTCAGAAGCTTGGAAATGGGAAGTCTGTTTATTGTCTTTTTGTTCTAAAAAATTTTCCACTGGACTGACTGGCCTGCCATAAAGCATCCATGACTTTTTGAAGACAGTTCAGCTCAGAAGGCCATGAATATTTACTGCTGGACCATGTCCACAGAGAAGTAATTGGGATAGATACGAGGGCGCTTATTCAGTTTAAGTGAAATACAGGTAATTACAGATTGCCTGTAAAACAAAGAGGGATGATATACACAGCCTTCATTGCTCATGAACACTATAGTTAAAGATGAATTAATGTTCCTTCCATTTCATTCATTGTTTAGCTGCATGATCATTCTTAAATCCAGCTCTTTCAATATACCATCAAAATGCAGACTGTCAATCATTATATGGACTGCATATAATGCAGACCTTCATGTGCTATAGTATGATGCAAAAACTGAAGACCTTAAGAGAGCTGAGAACCATTCAAGAAAATATTAATAAAGTAAAAAATCTAGATAGATGGAAAGTGCATGCAGGAATTAAAAAGGAAAAGAAAACGGGTGGGCTAGCGAGTGAGAAAAATAACATAATTGAACAAGAGAACTACAGGAGAAAAATACATTCTAGGAAAGAGAGAATAAGGAATCTAGAAAAATATATAATTGTTCTTCATAAGGTTTAAGAACATATGTTGAGGAAAAACAGGGAAAGGTTTATGGGTTGGTTCCTACTAGCTCACCAGCCTACCTGACCAAAAATAGCCTTTCCAAAGGTGAATGTACTATAATTTCATTACAAAGAATGAAATTCCACCATCAGGCAAAGACAACCTGACACTTAGGAAACCCATTTAAAAGCAAAATCCTGAAGATACTGGAGAAAAAGAAAAGGAGAAAAGAGAAAACAAGATAAACAATATTTATGCTTTAAATATTTCCAAAAATATTTGAAGTATAAATTTTATTTTAAAAAGTTAAACTAAAAAGCTGTTCTAAAGCCCACTGGTTGTACAAAACTCTTCCCATCTCCAAGGAAATAAAGACAATGGGCTTAGGTTGGATAATTTGTTGTGTTGTTCAAGTTTAAGCTTTTTTCTTGTTCCATAAGGAACATCATATTCCATAAGGAACTTCCATATTCCAAAAGAAACTTTAAACTTTTATATAAATGAAAATCATCCTCATGAAGTAATCTGTATCAACACAAAAAAAAATCACTCAAGAACAGTACAAAAAGTACTCTGCTTTGGACTTGTAGCTGAATCAGGTACCTGATTTGTCTGTGGGAAATACCTGCAAATTCATGTACCATTTTGGGGTATCAAAATCAGTACCTGAATACCGTTTGAGTACCTGAAATACCAAATACATACAACTGGTATACTGAAATCCCCAAATCAGTATTTTGGGTCCCCAATCGAACACCAATTCGGCTACTGAAAATTACCCAAAATATCTGGTTCAATTCGGTTACCAGAAATTTGACCCACTTTTGCTGGTACTCGTTTCAGCTCTACTTTCTATTTAATGAAAATACTTTTTAAAAAAACAAAAAACTCACATGCCTAACCAGCAGTATTTCCACCCACTTGGATAGTCACACCCAGATATACACAGGACATATTCCAACATGCTTCAAGTATAATTTTAATAGTAAAACATTAGATAGGCTGTCATGTAGATGTCTCATAACCTTCAAAACAAAAAGTAGATTTGCTGTCTATTTAACACCACAGAACCTTCCAATTACCTCAATATAAATTCCTTACAAGAACCTTCGTTAAGTATGTAAATTAATCAATACAGCATGAAGGACACTTACGCTAGTGCCATTCATGATCCACAAAAGATTCCTAGGTGTATGAAGCCGCTTATATTACTTGTTTCGTATTTCTACATAAACATACTGTACAAACAACAGCATAAGATTGCAGTACCTAGACAGATTTACAAGATATCAGCCCTTTCTACATGGACAACACCCACACATGAACACCCAGAAATTTTGGTGTTCATGCGTGGGTGCCACCCGTGTAAATCCCACGTACACGCATCCCCACACATGGAGGCACCAGACAAAAAGGAGGTGCCTCCATGCGTGGGATGCATGGGGGAAGGGGATGCGCCTGTCTACACCCTACCCCCATCCAGCGTGGTGCACATGGACTCTTCCCCCCTACCCCCCCACACACACACGCGCTGCAGCCCATATAAAAAGGACCATCAAAACAGCCGATGGGTTCAGACCTGGAATAACTACATTAAAACATAAATGGACATTTGGCCTGAACACTATGAAAAGAAAGCCTGGTTTTGATTTTCTTTTGATTTCTCTATTTTTAGTAAAATGCTTGCAGAGACTGTTCACATAAAATCACTTGAATCTCTAAAAACAACAAAACCCTAATCCTACCAACAATAGAGCTTCAAAATGATTGTGAGTTGGCAACACTTTATAACAAAAAATGTACATACGTATATTTTACAATGTGATTATAAAATAAAATGGCAGGAAAGAACTAGCTTGCAGTCCTGGTCACAAACTTTAAAGACAAAGCAATATTCTCTTTGTTCTTGTTACAACAATAATTGCAGCATTTTCAGGCATTAGAAAGTAATGTCATTTTGGATCTTGCTGCCTGTTCTCTGCCCATCCCCCACTTATTAATTTTAAGCAGCAGCAACAGAAAGAAAAATTCCTGTGATTAAATGAGTCTTGATGAAACTACAATTGAGGAATTTGCCACTCCAAATGAGCTAATAGAATTACAGCTTGTCCTGATAAAATGTACTTCCCAGTGCAAAATAAGTTGCTGACCAATTATACACTCTTTAACTATTAACAGTAGTATCTTTGTTCTCAAACAATGTTAGATTGCAAATGTCCTGGAACTCATATATACCTGGTGGATTCTTGGCAGGATCATTGTGGCTTGGACTTCCTGGTTGTCCAGAATCTATAAAGAAATCAAAGAAAAGTTTCATTAATATGCTTTGAAAGTATTTCACAATGGTGGTGAAGCTTCTTTAAAAAGCAATGTTGGGTATTAGTTACATTTTAAATTCCTCTCTCTACCATCCCACATGAAAAAGTTCTGTAGAAGCATAGTATGTGGCAAACATGCGACAATTCATACATGTTACATATAGTATGTCAAATCAAGAATTCATTAAAAATGAACTTGAGGCACTGTGAAAGGTTTGAGGAGGTTATCATAGCCTGAAGAGAGTAAGTGATCAAAACAAAAGACTAATGTGTCCTCTAGGTATAGAATACTTAATTATCTAATTGGGAATGAGTAGCAAGTTTTGTATCTGTTAGTGGTCACTAAAAAAGAGAATACCAGACTAGACCATTGGTTTGTTCTGGCTTGGGTATTCCCAACTGGCTTGTTTCTTCTTTAAACATTTCCTGTATTTGGCCCCTGTAGGAGGCAAAATGTTGGATATTTTCAGACGTTACGAGATCACGCTCAACCACAGTGAACCACGCTCAATCCCGCAGCGGGGCCAAAGGGCCTTGAACATCTGTTCGGCGCGCGCCAGATGTTCATCACGCTCAATACCCACATGGGGTCAATTTCAACCACGCTTCCCGGGCTAGCCGGGGGAATATCCTGGGAAGCGTGGTCAAGCAGAACCCCACCGGGAACCAAGAAAAAGTAACGTCTGGACGCCAATCCCCGGGCGGAACCAAAGGAAACGAGCCGCAGCCGGGGACAAGGCACGCAGCGTCGCTGCCGGGCAACCAGCAACAACACAACCACCGGAGGTAGATTTAAAGCGAAATCAGCAGCACAAGTGTGGCGGGATGGAGCGAGGCAGAAGAGAGCGGAGGGAGAGAAAGCGACAGTGGCGGTGGAGGAGGCGGAGGAGATGGAGGCAGGGGCAGCGATGGAGGTGGAGGGGGCACAGGCGGAGGAGGGGGGCACAGGGGTGCACCCGACCAGGGAAGCGGCCCAGGGACAACACCCACAGCTGCAGGCGGGACGCAACGCCCCGGGGACAGCAGCTGGAACGGGGCCGGAGGAGGCACCCCGGAAAAGGGTACGGGGAACCCCGAGGTACCGGGAGGGGGGCAGGGGAGCCCTGCGAGGGGGCCCCATCGGCACCCAACCAACCACTCCCCTCCTACCGTCCC
>QEPC01008421.1:2069372-2108407 GCA_003113815.1 Sphenodon punctatus | reverse complement strand
GGTGTGCTCCCGCCTGCTTCGTGGGGCGCTGCTACCCCTGCCTGTGGCCCTGGGCCCCCTCCGGCCCACCCCCACCCTGGCTGCCCATCCCGGTGGCTGGGTGCGGCGCTCTGTGTGGCCTCTCGGCCCGCCCGTGTGCAGCTACCGGTCCGCTCCCGCCGGCCCTGGCACCTGCTGCACCTCCCCCTTGGGTGCTTGTGTGACCCGGGGGCTCAGGCGCCCCCGGACTGGACCGTGTTCCTTCCCTGGGTGGGAGGTGGGGGAGTATCGCTGGACCTGCATCAGGGCTCCTCCAGACCTGTCTGTCCTCCATCTGCCCCTCTGTGACTGTGGGGCCACCGTTCTCCTCCTGGACCCTCCCCGCCGGGCTCGCTGTGCAGTGCGGGCCCCCATCGTGCCTTATTCCGGGGGTCCCTGCCCCCCCTTTCCGAAACTGGCTCCGTTGCTGTGGGGGCGCCTATGTGGACTGGGGTGCTGTGGGGCTGGGGTTTGCTGCTGCCTGTGCCCTGCCCCTTAGCTGTGCCCCCCCTCATCCCTCCCGTTGTTCCTTGTGCTGTTTTCCGGGCGCCCCTGCCCCCCCTTCCCGACCTTTCCCGTGTGTGTGTGTGAGTGTATGTGTGCGCGCGCGCCCGGGCGTGTGGTCTTGCAGTGTGTCCTGCCGCAGGTCCGCTGTGTGTGTGCGTGTGCTGTGGGTGGTACCTGTCAGCCTGTTCTCCCTCTTCCCCCCCTCCCTTCCCGTTTCCCTTGTGTGGGCGTTCCCTTTTGTGCCGTTTGGCTTTGTTTGCCCTTCGGCGGCCATGTCTGTGTCCCGCCCCTGCCCGGTGCCTTCTGGGAGTTTTGACCACGGCTGGGGATCGGCTGCACGTCTGTTGTGCTGCCCCGGTCCGTGATGGGTCGGCCGTGGTCCCGGTCCCGTCACGTCTGTTAGGGGCTTCTTTTCACCCCGGGGCACGGTTGTTCTGTTCACCGCCCCTGGAGGTTCACTGTGGTGAACAACCCGCCCGTAACGTCTGAAATCACCCGTTGTTGAATTGATGGACCAGTGATTTGAGGTGGTAGGGTGCAACAAACTGGTTCTGTGAAATGTAATAGGTATCATGTATAAAGCTGACAGGACATGCCCCATATTCTGATTGTAAGTTACATGTACATTATGTCTACAGAAGAACATATTAAGGAATGCATTCCCCTTCTGACATATGTGCATAATGCCTCAAAATAAGAACGCAATATATGTTCACAGCAGATGCTAAATGCAATCCTCATGCATAAAAGTGATCGTACATACTCTTCATTACATTCCCGTACCACTAATAAAATGCCAGTATGGAATTAAATTCACCCACTGGGCACATTTAAGTATCTTATTTTTTCACCCTACAAAATAAATCCCTTCCATGTTACCCATTTATTCAGTTTACTTTCAAAAGCATGATTTAAATAAATACTTAAACAAATGGTGAAATATTTAATAGCTTTGACTAAGAAGTTGTTGATGTGAGGGCATACTTCACTAGAATTTAATTACATCACTCCTAGACATTTATAAAGATATGATACTTGGTCAAGAATGTGTAAGTACTCCAAAGTGGTACTTACAAAATAAACCAGAGCAAACTTGAAACACTGTCCTTCTCTTTTGAAAGAACTTGTTTATTTGGAGAGATGGGTTGTCAATTAACTGGAATTGGTTTCCCTCTTTATTTCCCCACCTATCTCGGATTAAGAATGTTTCTTTTCTCTTGCCAGACTATATTACACGGTAGGAATTAAAAAATTAAAATGTCTCTTCCCACTCCATGGTTTAAGGGACTATGTTGGGTATTTAAATATTTTACCTGGGTGCTATAACTGCATTGTGTTTAAATGCCCCCTCCAGTTAACTTCTGATTTTTACTAAAGTTAGCTACAAAATGTCTAATACTAGCAAGTCAAAAAAATTGAGAGATCTCAGGATAAGAACTCTTGTCGCTTAATGCTTTTCACATCCCCTTGCAACCACATTTGTGCTCAATATTATATGAGCAATTGACAAATTAGCTTTCTCTCTGCCATTCCCAAAGCCTTGTTAGAGTTTATATTACTTTATCTTCAAGCTTTCCAAAGATGCCTTCATCAGCTGGATCTAGCTTACATTTATTTAATGACAAAGTGGTTGTTAAATTGGTACAAAATTTAATGGTAATAAAAGAGGAAAACAAAATTCCAAATACAATCTGTAAAGTCTAAAGATCTCTCAGATTTTGAAAGGTAACATTACACATCACAATACCAAGTTGTTTAGAAACAATACTACGTTGTGGAATCCATTGAGCTATCTAAAATTCTGGAAGTGATGAAAATGTATAAAAAACAATGCTATTAGAAAATGTTTTAGAACAAAAATTAAACCTATCATTACCAAGAGATAGATACACTGCTCTTACACAGGAAACTCCACTGACAGGCCCTGCCAAGAGCACTATTTTGATGTCCACTATTGCCTTCAAGGGCTGACAATGTCCTTTCCATGTTTGCTTGCTAGGCTACCGACTTGGGGAGAAAACAAATGATACAGTAGCCCACAATAGCCCAGAGTAGCCTGCAAGTCACCTGCCCATCAATTCAGATATGGCCGCCAGATGTTCACCCACTCCCGCCAGAGAGCCAGCAGCCAGCTGCTACCAGACACTTCATTTGTAGAAAGTTGGCAACGTGGTGCAGGCTAAGGCTAGCCCAGCCAGGCTAATCCAGACTTTAATGCATGCCCTTCCTGTCTGTTAGGTCCCCTGCAGCCCCTGCACATGGTGAAGTCCGCCAGCACCATGGACAAGGCCATGTCACTGGCAAGAATAAAAGCCAAGAGCAGCAGCTGCCAGCCGCCTGTCAGCCGATGGCACAGGCTGGGAGTGAGCAGACCTCCCCGGCCACCTGTCAGCTGATGGTGCGGCCAGGAGATGCTGCCACCGGAAGGGAGGTCAACCTTGCCCTGGGGTGGCAGGTCCCAGAGCCAAGCCCAGCCCAGCCCCTTCCTCTGTCCCTCCTTTTCTCCCACCTCATATGGCAGCAGGACCCACTCGTGGGGCAGCAGCAGTGGCAAGCCTCGGCATGCATCATGTAGTCCAGGCGCTGCTTCCGCCCATGTGCCAGGCAAGGGGGACCAGCCCACAAGGTGTTTTCCAGGCACAGCTCTGCACATCAGCCGGGGGAGCCAGGCAAGGGTGACAGCACCTTGGGCTAGGGATGGGACCATGTACTGCCCCCCAGATGGCATCACTCTGGCCCAGAGTCTAGGAGTGATCTGCTGCCACCGGCCGCTTTTCACAGGCCCAATCCTGCTTCTGGCGGCCACTGCTCCTGGGTCTGAGTCCTGCCATGTGTTCAGTCCCTCAGCCGCAGCCCGGGCATGTGGGCAGTGTGGCAACTGCCGGGAGGCTGCACATGTGTTCTGCTCTCTGCTCAGGGGTGCACAGAACGACGTTCTCAGTTGCTGCCCCAGTTTTATGGAATTCCTTTCCCCAGGAGGTTCGCCTGAGCCCGAGCATCTTTCAAAGGCAGTGTAAAACATTTATGTGAAAGAGCATTTGGCAGGCAGGGATAAGGGTTGTTGGGTTATTGGGAAGTGTTGTGAGATGGGTGGGAGTTTTGAGGGGAGTGAGTGTTTTATTGTATGAATTTGATTGTTTTCATGGCTTGTAAGCCACCCTGAGCCTCTGTGGGAAGGACGGCGTATAAATTTGAAAAATAAATAAAATGGGTGGCAGCTGCATTGCCACTCCACGGGTTGGGCAGGTCTGGCTGGCCACTCTCTCATATGTTTTCACCCTTGGCCATAGAAATCAGGGCCCAAGCATTATTCTTCAGCCCTCAGTAATATGAACCACTGTGGCCACACAGAAATGTGCTATGGAAAAGGATCCTCAAGTGAACTTCCAAGTAGAGCTGAAACAGTAGCTGATTTGCTAACTGCCACCCATGAGCTATCTGTATATTATCAGCTTAGCCAGTAGCCATCAAATTGGCTAGGCAGTTTTGAATTAATTTTATCTCCACGGTGACAGGCAGCAAGTTTTACAGTGCTGGCCTGAGCCTGTTAGGGCCCATGCCAGCTGCCCCGGCTTCTGGGGCCTATGCACATGTGAATAGGCCCTTCAAACGTGAATGAAATGTGTAATACTTTATGTTCACATTTGGGGGGCCTATTCACATGTGCACAAGCCCCCATGAGCCTGGGGCAGCTAACATGGGCCCCAACAGGTCATCCTGGGAAACCCACTCCCACCTGCTGCTACCACCAGGATAAAGGTAAGCAAAAGCCCCCTGCTTCACCTCCAGCTCGCTCACAGCTGAAATGATTATCCATGCAGATTACACTTGCTGTGAAGCAAGCTTAAGAACCTTTGCATCCAACAAGTATGTCACTCTCCACTGTTGCAGTATCTGTACAGACAGCAAACACTACTGTAGCTCCTGGAGTAGAACCGTCTGTCACCTCAGAACCCTGTGGTAACAGGAATGGTGGAGGCAACTTGAAAAATTAGGGGCAAAGAAGATGCAGAGAGAGAGACAGAAAGAGAAAAGACTGTATCAAAGGAGCAGAAAAATAAGTTTATATTCCTTCAGCAGTCCACCTTTGAAAATCATCAGTCATTTTTCTTCTAATTATGATTAGCCTTTACCTTCTACCATAAGAAATGCCATACTGGGTCAGACCAGTGGTCCGTCAAGCCCAGCATCCTGTCCCTGACAGTGGACACGCTCTCTGTTGCTTTGGAGAAGTACCCAAAAGGTCATAATGGAATGATCCATTCCTGCTGTTCACTCCCAGCTCCCAACAGTCCGAGGCTGCATCGCCATAATAGCCATTGATGAATCTATCCTCCAAGAATTGATCCAGTCCTTGTTTAAACCCAGCTAACATTCTATAGCAACAAGTTCTACAAGTCAATTGTGCATTAAGTGAAAAACGACTTACTTTTGTTTTAAATCTGCTGCTAGGTAGTTTCATGAAGTGTCTCCTAGTTCAAGCTTTATTTAGGAGGATAAAGTAACCATTCCTTACTTACTTGTTTCACACCACTCATGATTTTATAAACCATCATATCCTCTCTTAGCTATCTCTTCCCTAAGCTGAAAAGCCCCAAGTAAAGCTGCATCCGGGTACCCGACCAGTTGGCATTCCATCAAATTTGGGGTGTTCGAGTCACCCCAGTCACATTCAGGCACCAACTGGTACCTGAACGAAACCCGATGGGCTACCTGACTCTCCAGGTCCTTGGCTGACTCACCTCACTGGCTGGGCTGCTGCTCCCCTGCTTCAGACTCGTGGATGCTCCCTGCTTCTCCCCAGCCTGCGCATCCACTGCGCTCCCCAAATATGGGTCCCTCTAGAAACAGGGGACCCATTAGGGAGGCAGACACTGATGGGAAGAGGCCGCCTCAGAAAAAGCCAAGTGGGGAAGCTCCCTGTTCAGCTGAGCATCATGCAGGTCGGGGAGAAACAGGGAGCAGTCAGGAGTTGAGAGGAGCAGCAGCCCAGCTCGTGAGGTTTGGAGTCAGCCCAGGGAGCTGCAGATGCCAGGATTGGCATTGTAGGGCATCGCAGGGTATCCTGGGATGCCCCAGTAATACCTGCATTTTCGAGCACCAGGTACCCAATGGGGGCAGGTGCCTGCTGGGGGTGCCCAAAAATGTGGGTATTACCTGCGGGCCGCTAAAGTGCAGCTCTAGCCCTAACCTATCAAGCCTCTCCTCAAACAGAAGCCGTTCCATACCTTTGATATTTGTTGCTGCCCTTCTTTGCACCTTTTGCAGTTATACTATATCTTTTTTGAAATGGGTGACCAGAACTGCACACAACACACAAATTGGGCAAATTGTACAGACTTATATAGTAGCATTATGATATTTTCTGTTTTACTGTCTCTCTCTTTCTGAATTATTTGTAACATTCTGTCACCTTTCTGACCACTGCCACACCCCGAGCTGAGATTTTCAGTGAATTGTCCACAGTGACTCCAAGATCTTTTCCCTGAGTGGTAACCCCTAATTTAGAACCCAGAATTGTGTATGTATAGTTAGTTAGCCTTATTTTCCCCTATGTGCATCACTTTGTACTTGTCAGCATTGAATTTCACCAACATCAGGGTCATAAGTCTGTAGTTTCCAGAGTCACCACTGGAGCCTTTATTAAAAATTGGCAGCACATTCCCTACCCCTCCAATTCTTAGATACAGCGCAGATTTTAGCAACAGGTTACAAATTACTAACAGTAGTTTTCCAATCTCATATTTGAGTTTCTTCAAAAGTCTTGGGTGAATACTACCATTCAGTCCTTGCTACTGTTTAATTTTTCAATCTACTCTAAAAACTCTTCTAGAGTCACATTAATTTGAGACGGTTCTTCTGGCTCATTACTGAATAGTTCCAGTGTGGGTATCTCCACAACATCCTCTGCATTTAAGACAGATTAAAAGAATTCATTTAGCTTCTCCGCAATGGCCTGATCTTCCCTGAGTACCTCTTTTGTCCAATGGTTATCTAATGGTCCAACTCACTCTCTAGCAGGCTTCCTACTTTTGATGTACTTATATTCATTTTTGCATCTTTAGCAAGTCGCTTTTCAAATTTCCTCTTGGCCTGTCTTGATTAGGTTTTACATCCAACTTTCCAATGCTTATGCTCTTTCCTATTTTCCTTATTTGGATTAGCTTTCCATTTTTTCAAAGGACATATTTTGGGCCCTAATGGCCTTATTTTCTCTTTGTGGAATACATTTAATCTGGGCCTGCAAGATGGAGTTTTTAAATAGTCTCCATGTCTCTTGTAAACATTTGATTTTCATGACTACTCCCTTTAGTTTCCTTCTAACTAGCTTCCTCATTTTTTATTAGCTCCCATTTTTAAAGTTAAATGTTATTGTGGTAGTTCTACTTGGCATTCCTCTCTTTATATGTTGAACTTAATTAAATTGTGATCACTATTGCCAAGTGGTTTCACTACTGTTGCCCCTTGCACCAGATCCTGCACTCCACTTACAACTAGATCCAGTGTGTTTCAAATCCAGAGTAGAACCACCACCACCTGTGTTTTCTCCATAGAGGTGCTAATTGCCTGAGGTGACAAACTTTTCAATGACTTCTATGAAATTAAATTTTCCGTAGTCACTTCTACAATGAAATAAGTTATCAGTTTTACAGCAATTACTTTAAAATACTGAGTATCTTTAACTTGAAAGGTGAGGTCTTCACCTGGTCAGGTAATGTAAGTGGTTGCTTGTGTCTTATACAAGTAGGACATTTTGTTTTTATTCTATTGAAACTTTATTAAAGTAACACTCTAAGCACAGCAGTGGGAAATTGTGCAAATTCTTCCCCTATCTTGTATAAGTATGCAAATGTGTGGGAAAGTTTTGTTTTCTCATTTTTTTATTGGCTACTGCTTAAGAATTGCTTTCAAGGCAAAATCAAACTGAGTATTATGAAATGCTGACAGGGACACTTATTTTTTTACTGAATACATTTATTGCAGACACCTTTGTTTTATACCAAGGAATGAGCAGCACCTTACAAAATCAAGGAGAGCTAGTACCAAAGGTAGCAGTGCTAGTACCAAAGAATTTCAGACATTTTCATATAGCACCTTTTTCACTCAAACTACATTCTTTTTCACAAAAGGCAGGTGGAAACTCTTCTGCTGCATTAGTGGTTTTTTTACAAGCCCATATTTGATAGCCATTGACTGCTGGAAAAGTAAGTGTTGGAAGAGAAAAGTAAGATCATGAGATTAAATGATTAAAATCAACACAGCACTCAGATGGTGGCAGCAGGGGACAGATGGAAGTGATTTATAGGTGACCCCTGGTGGGAGCAGGGCTGTGAGTGTTAGTAGTGAATACTGGTGGGATGTAGCTTTGGGCTGAAATATGATGTACTAGTACTACCGTGTTGTTGTAAATATTGGGGTGGGCTTTTCTTTTTCTATGATGTGGCGTCCCTGTGTGTGGGATGACCCAAATGATGTTGTTATATTATGTTGCTGTTTCTAGGCTTCCCCTGTGTAGGATACAAAAACCTAGATATTTGTATTTTTGATATTTTTTGTGCATTGTTGTAAGCCACCTCGAGTCGACTTAGGCTGAGAGAGTGCGGGACATAAATTAAAATTGAAATGAAATGGAAAAATGAATTTTCCTGAATTGACACCTGGATTACTGAAGTCATTCATTTAGCCACAGAAAAGTGGCAACAGTATAAAATCTCCCCCCAGAAATGCTGACCTGCAGTATACCTCATCTGCATTTTGAAAGAACTGCCTTTATGTAGGGGACAGAGGGCAAATCTATTCTCAAGTCAGTTATATCCTCAAATGGTCTTTAAAAATTCCAGTTAGTGCCAGTTGTTGATACGTTTACAGATCTACTTGCTCAAAGTCCTAGTAAGACTTCCCAAAATGCATTTTTATACATGGAACCATCCTTAAAACACTGGACAGCCATAAAATAATGCCATCAACTGTTACAAGCAAAAGCAGTTCCAATCTAGTGGTATAGAAGCAGTCCAGTGAAAAGTCTCTTATCTCTCTATAAAACTCTACTCTCCCCCCTCCCCTTTTTTTTACTGGTAGCTCCTGATTCAGGGATTTGTGCTGCATACTCTGGGATGGATACCTTGGAAATTCAATAAAACAGTTACTGCAGTGGTTAGTAGAAGTGTGATATAGGTTTGCAAAAGGCAGATTAATTGATAGATTTATTTACGGCCTAGGCCAAACAACAAATATCCATATAAATAACAACCATTCTAAAATACACAAATAGTGTCCACCTTACCAACCATACTAATATCCAATTTAATAACCATACTAAAATACACAAATAATTTCCAATTTACTGGACACTCAGCATAAAAGAAAAAAATTGTTCAAAAATTAAATAAAAACTTCCAACAACAGGGAAGCCCAAAGATTTTGTGATATCGAGACAGCTAAAATGTTTGCCCTTCTCAAGTAAACAACTCTTTCCTTATCTTCCTGGCTCCAACAACATACCTTGCCAGCACATACACTGCAGGAAGGGAGGTCTGCTGTAGTATCCATATTGTCTTCTCCAATAAGGAGAAAGACTCAGCTATACGTGGGTTAGACTCAAGAATAGGAGAAAAAAATCTAAGTCTAAGTACCTGATAAAATGGGCAGTTCCACAGTAATATTTTCAACTGTTTTGCCACCAAAAGGGCAGCATCTCTGCTTGAAAGGTACCTTCCCGCATTTACCTCTCAGTTCCATTGAATCAATCTTGTTGAAACGAAGTTTAGTGAGTGACTCACAATGATTGGCAGAGAGTACTAGTGAGAGATATCTAGCAGGGGCAAAATCAAGGTGGATAAGCTGTTACAAAGAAGCAGATTTTATAGATTTAACTGCCGTGAGGTCGGCCTGCATAGTAATAGCTAAAAAGCAGTCTTTTATAAGTTGCCTTTCATTTGGCAAGGGTAATCTTAGCATATCTGCCAAGAGGTCACCCAACCCATCAACCCGTAATGAGTGTTTTATGTCATTAAGCCATGTCTGAGAGTAGGTATCTAGCTCCTCTAATTGCAACTGCGTCTGTTTTGGAAAACGCCCTGGTAGATAGGCTCTCACCTTTAGCCAGTACAAGACCGGACGAAGGCTGGGCTGGCTAAATTCACAGAACCTGTCTCCACCCGAATCAGGTCCATAGGGGTCATTGGAGGGACTAAGAGCAATTTCCTAAGGAAGCTTGCATGTGCCTTCTCCAAATAATTAATATGAAACCAACATTTGTTGGACAAGCAGTGGACTCACAAGCCAGTTTCATGCTCATTTGTTCTACAGCTCAGAATATTTTCATGATGCATCAGTTGATCAACAAAATATGTTGAAGCACTTCTACTAATATACTTCTACTAATAGGTGAAATGTACCCATTACTTTTGTGAATTTCCAGTTTGCTTTTGATTTTGATTAGAATCATTCTGATTCAAAAAGAAACTAACAGATCTCATAGATAAGCTCTGCCTAATGTTCCATCTCCTATACAATGTCTACTCAAGCTGCATCTGTATGAATTTTGGGGAAACTCCTATATTCCTATTAAGAACCAGAGTCAAGCACGTATTCACCACAGGTTCTGAATTTTTCAGTGCATTTAGAGCCTCAAGCACATATTCAAAAGCTACCCCTTTATATTTATATTTCTACCCTGCCCCTCTCGCATCAAGCAATTTGGAGCGGCTTACAAAATACTAAAAATATAACAAAAAAATATAAACACATTAAAACATTAAAATAAATATTAATACAATACAAAAACATACATTGTGTGCCAAAAAAAATCCTAGTGCAACACACACACCCCAAATCCTACGAGCCCCTCCCATTCTCCCCTGCCAAATATCTGGCAGAAGAGCCAGGTCTTAAAATTTCATCAGAAGGCAAGAAGATTTGGGCTGAGCCACACCTCCACAAGGAGAGAATTCCACAGTGACGGTGCAGCTGCTGAGAACGCCCTCCTGTCCATTCGAATTCATTGACAGCATGGGACTTCCAGGAGAGCGCCCACCGGACGATCGCAGGGGCCGACCAGAGGTCCAAGGGGCGAGGTGATCTCTCAAATAAGTAGGACCTAGACCATGAAGGACTTTATCGCTCTACGTGGGGCTACCTATGGTGACGGCTCGGAAGCTGCAGCTTGTGCAGAACACGGTGACCGGGTTCTTGGTGGAGCTGGGTCGCCGCGACCACATTACACCAGTGCACGGTCTCTGCACTGGCTGCCAATAGTCTTCTGGGCCTGATTCAAAGTGTTGGTTTTAACCTATAAAGCCTTACACAGCCTGGGCCCTGCTTATCTGCGAGATCGCCTCACTCCCTGGATTCTGGATCAGCCCCCGCAGTCGTCCAGGGGCGCCATGTTAGAGGTCCCCTGGGGGGCCACACAGAGCAGGGCATTCTCAGTGGCCGCACCGCACCTTTGGAACTCCCTCCCGCTGGGGGCCCGTCTGGCCCCTGACCTCCCGACGTTCTGTAGGAGCTGTAAGATCTGACTGTTCCGCAAGGTATTTGGTGAGGGAGGGGGGTAAAGGGTGGGTGGGGAGGGTAGTGGGTGGTTTTTTTCCCCCTGTTATGTTTTAATGTTTTAAAATGTTTATATTATATTTGTATTTTATATTTTATATTTTTATTGTTGTTCGCTGCTCTCAGCTGCCTGTGGTGGAAGAGCGGGGCAGAAATGTGGCAAATAAATAAATAAATAAATAAATATGCAGGTCAACACCAGCACCTTGCAGTGGGCCTGGGAGACAATACGCAGCCAGTGCAACGCTTGGAGCACGGGTGTTGTGTGTTCCCTATGGTTCCTCCCCATGAGGAGACAGGCCGCCACATTCTACTCAATGTGAGCGATTTTGTCTGCAAAGTACTTTGGCATATTCCTCTACGATGGGGTGTTAACTGACGACAATGCACAATGATTGTTGAATCCAAGGCTATTCTAGTCAAATAATTTAGACCTTGGAATTTATGGCTTGGAGATAAACTTTTTAAAGACCAAGACCTATGCTGGCTGCTGAGTCTGATTATCCACCTGACCAAGATATCTGAGTGAATGAACACTGAGCTGAGGATGTCGGTAGTTTCACTTATCTTGGTGCTAATGTGGAAAGTAAAGATGCACCAAGATGAAACTCCAAGCTCTATTTCTGGTGGTAACTGGCTGTTGCATTTTAAAAAAAAATAAATCTATAAATTTAACACAAGGCTTAGTTGGGCTATGAAATGGATGATACATAACAGCTCTGTCATCAGCATTACAACCTAGGGGTCTGAAACTTTGATAGAGCTACTTCATCTGAGTGATAACAAGTTTCTTCTCTGTCATGATGGTAAGAAAAACTGAAAATGGCGAGTGGTGTGACTTAAATTGAACAGATATCTGTACCACAATGAAGCAGATCTCTCTGTCCCAGTTAGATGCCTAATGCAATCTTAGGTGGTATGGCCATCTCCTTCAAGGACCTGCTTATCTACCTGCCTGTGTCATATTTGATGGCCAGATTTTAAAAAGCCACTTGGCTGTTAATGACCACCTCGCTACATCATAATTTTCTTCAGAACATAACAGCTCTGGATGTGTATTATCTTTGGTGGCTTCTATGCTTTCCAACAACAAACAGCAGGATCTTTCACTAAAAAACTGTTCAATAATCAAATGGGTTGTTACAACTGCTAAGTAATAATACAACCTTAAAAATATCGAAGGGTGTTTTCAAATGTGACGCTGACACGGATGGCCATGCTAACTCTGGTGTGGCCACCCATGGTGGTGTCACATGTCCGCTCCCACCCACCAGATGTTTGCTGCGGGCAGGAGCAGAGTTTACCCTGAAGCGTGGCAGGGCTAACTCCCGAATGTGTTTTGGGCTCCCTGCCAGCGCACATCCCAGAGTTAGCCCTGCCACGGTGAAGGGAAGGCAACCTCGGATCATGGTAGAGCAGGCCATCACATCTGATGGCCTGCTCTACCTAACTCTGGCCAGGTACGGTGACCTTATAGGCTGCCGCATCCAGCCATCAAGGAGGAGGCGGGACCACACTGAGCAGTGCGGGGCCATGTGGACCCACGTCCGCACATCCCCTGCCCTCTCCCCAGCCCACATTTGTTTGGCAGCTAGGCCTGATCCTGTCCGTGGTGAGAGCTCTCACCATGGGCAGGATCAATGCATGGCAGCTCTAAGAGCCGTCACATATGAAAATACCCTAAGTCCTGTAGTGTAGATGGATTTTAAAGGGAACAAACAGAAATGAAGAAAGGAAAAATATCCCCACATCCATCCAATAAAAGAACAACAAACTAAAATCAAGTTTATTACCCCTGCACTGCTCGGGGGACTTAGAATTACTATGGTCACGACGTACCTACATGTATTTTAGCAGCAGCTCACCATTCTGTTGCCAAGTCACCAAACTGGCCATCTTCAGAAGTGTTCACTTTTCTACAGAATGTTTTTAGTTAGGAAAATAAAAAGTGGTAATTAAATCAACATTACGTAATGTGTTTTTGATTTGTAATCTCATTTAAATTAATTAACTGACTCAGCCCTTGTTTAGTTTTTAAACTTCCCTAGTTAAGAAGTAGAGCACTTGGAGTAAATCCAGCTTTCCTATAGATGAAAGAAATTTAAGGCACTAGAAATATTTACCAATAGAGTAATATGCAAACTTTGCAATTTTGCACTCAAGGTACAGGTTTTATTTTATTTTTAATTTAAATCCTCCATTTGTTTATGTAAAATAAATCACAACACTTATTTATTCAAAATATTTCTTAAAACTATTTATAAAGACCATATGTTATTCTTGTTGGAAACCAAACAACTTTCCCCAGCTGTTTTATAAGATACATTTTTGTTTGGGATAGGTTTAAAAAAAAAGTTAAGAGATTTATATTTCTTTCATGGCCTGAAATAAATGCTCCCCGTATCTCATAATATTGGCTGAGCTCTTCTTTGACATGTACTTTAAGAGGAGATTTACATAGGTATCCAGCCACATGTGGATAGATGTGAAAGAATGAAGATTCTTTCCAAAACTTGCTGGATTCAGTAGGAAAGGATAAGAGATTAATGTTTAATCTCACCCATCTGGTAGATATTGTGTATTTCAGCTACACTCTGTAATGTATGGTTGTTCTTAGATACCAAGCTATCTTTTATATTCGGGTATGTGTCATAAAGGGAGTGTTTATGACAAATTGCCCTGAAATGAGAGGCAGAATGCTATCACGGTGGAAGAATTAATCAGAGGGCTAGAAATAAATGTTTAGAAATACATAGGTTAAGGAAAGCATCCATATTATCAGATATGATTTCAGAACTTTAAAGGAGGGGTAACTACATGTCTGTGACCTACTTAGAAATTGCTCCATGGAAAAACAATATGGTTTATTATATTACCAAAGTACATTACAAGCAGGTCTGTAAAAATCCACTCACCTGCTTGTCTGTGGTGAGTATTCTTTATGAGCTGGAGAGTGGATTTTCACAGCTTTGGGCCTCATTTCCCACTACAATCCCAGCTTGGTGAGTAGTGATATATGTATATATATTTACAGCCCTGATTAATAAGACAACGAAATATAGTTTATTTTTGTGTAATATGCAAAACTGAAGACATGCAATGGTATTTTTGGTCCTCAGATGCTAATGGGATAACTTGTTTTCCACTCTACAAGACCATTATTTTTGTTCAAAGAAAATAATATAAGACGAAATCCTGATCCCTTCATAGTCAATGATTCAACTTCCACTGACTTCAGCAGAGTCAGGATTGCACCCATAATTGTAAAAACATTGGTTTTCAGAACTATTGGTCCACTGAAATCAATGGAAAGACACCTAGTGTTCTTTATGACAGCAATGATGATATACTTCTGATACGGCAATAGTATCCTTATGTTTGATGGGGGGGTGTTGTATTACTTTTCAACTAGTATACTTATTTTGCTAGAATATACATACAATTAAAAAAAACACCACTCATCCATAATCAAAATTACAGTGCTACCTTACACATCTGTATCATCTTCCATCCAAGGGTTTCAACGTACTTTGCAAACCATTAATTAGGGTCTCTGTGAAGTACTACCATCATTTCACACTGTGGGCTCACTTAAACAGCACTTAGAAGTGCAGGTGGCTTGATGCAAAGGTGAAGAATGCACATGCAGATATTGTCTGAAAAGGCGCCATGTACATGATTGAGCTTGCGGGCGCACTGACAGGCGCGCTCTACCGACCAGGTTTTTTCAGGTCAGTAGAGCGCATCTGTCAGTGCACCGGCAAGCTCAATCGTGTGCACAGCGCCTTTTCAGACATCTGCGCACGCGTTCTTCACCTTCGCATCAAGCTGCCCGCACTTGTAAGTGCTGTTTAAACCACATCTTAATGAGGTACAGATAAGAAAAGCTTAGACATTGGACAGTTATTTGCACACAACAATTCTGCAGCAGAGCCAACTATAAAACAATCTTGAACACTTTATTCCCAGTCCCATCCTTTCACCTTTAGATCATCCTCCTTTCTCTTTCTCGCTTTCAGTGTCCCTCTACTACCAATGCACCTACCCAATAGTCAAGAAAAATATGGAACAGAGATTCATATTTCAATACATTTTTCAACCTATTTGATTTTTTGGTTGGACATCTGAGAAGCGTTTTGGGAATATAAATCACCAGAAAATTTATTTAATGGACCTATATGGTTGGCTTGGCAACGTAAAAAACAAGTAGACTATGACTGGGCACATTCACACATGCATGAATGTGTCCTTACAAGGCTGGAACAAACATTCAAATGCAAATCTCGTGCATTTTTGTGAATGTACTATTCCACATAATTTCTGCTTTTATGCGGATTTACACGGCCAAATGACAGGGCTGTAAAATCCAGTTCTATCAGTCTTGTAAATCCATGTAAAAGCAGAAATTTGTGGAATAGTGCATTTACACATTCACAAAAATGCACGAGATTTGCGTTCGGATATTTTCTCCCGGCCTTGTAAGGACAGTTTCATGCATGTGTGAATGTGCCCAATGTGTGTTATGATACCCTTATGCTCTGTTAGCAACAAGTTTAAAAAGCTGTAAGATATACCACATCTGTGGAATACCACATGCCCTTTACTACACTTCATTGTTAAAAGTTTCCACCTTTGCTACTACCAGAGCAGTAGTATGGTAATGACAGCTGAGGCCTTGCTATTATAGACAGGCCATAGCTAGCCCTCAGCATTTTATATCACTCTCATAGATTGGGGTAGAACAAAGAAAAAAAACAGTCAAAGTATCAGTGACTCTCTACACAACAACTATCGTGGCAATGAATGACTAAACGGCCTGGGCCCCCTATATCTCAAAAACCACCTTTCCTACCATGCCCTTTTGCGGCCCCTGCGGTTAGCCAGGGACACCCTCCTGTGGGTTCTACTCGTCTATACAACGAGGGCATGCGGGGGGGGGGGGGCAGGCATTCTCGGTTGCTGCCCCAATGTTGTGCGACTCCTACCCCCTGGAGGTTAATCTAAGTCTGGGCCTGAGCATCTTTCAGATCTTTAAGAGCTTTCTTTTTAGTAAAGCGTTTGGGAGATGAGGATATGGATTAGGTGGGAGGTTATTGGGCAGTTGGGGTTGGAGTGGGTTTACTTGTTTTTTAATGTTTTATGTTTTTTATAAGCCACCCTGAGCCTTTGGGGTGGGGGTGTCTAAATAAATAATATAAAGCCATATGGATGGAAAATTGTGAGGGGAAAAAGTCTAATGAAGATAAGGCTTCTGTGATATGCACATTTGCAAACCTCTTGCATCCTGGATCTCTAATATTGGTTTGTCTTACACATTCCAAAGAGTTCATGAACTCTTCCACTTCTTCTGAAGCCTGACAGAATACATCTAAAATGAAGCCACTGGAGTCTCTTATCAGTATTCTCCAAATGCTGTAGTCCTCCTACAGATGAACAAACCAAAACACAACCGTCTCCTAAAATGGTAACCAAGGGCACTACATGCTAACAGTTCCAATATTTATTAAACAACAAGACTTTCCAAACAAAAGTGAAAAGACTTTCACTTCAGTAAGGAGGCATAATTGTTCAAAGTAAACTCACGAAAATGAGGTGATCACTGTCCCGATCAGAGAGAGAGAGCGTGTGTGTGTGTGCAGGAGTTGAAACCAAATTAAAAATATAATGAAACTTACCAGTCTTAATATTATTTTTCTGCACCTAGACAATCCAGCACATAACTGTATTGTTCTTTATGAGAGAACTCTTTCAACACGGGATAGTATTTATAATATGTAAGGGAAAGGGTATGCAAACAAAATAATGTAGGAACCATTACTTACAATGGCTACCCAGTTCAGCTCTATTTATTTGATTTTTTGTTTTCCTGATTATGTAAAATAATGTATAAATACATCAGCAACATATCCACCATCAGCAGTATGGCTAGAAATAACACTGTCTTTTGAAATACATAGTTCACACTTCATATGCACTGACAACTAGTTCCTACCATTTGAATGTTCAGACTGCTAAGGAATAGAATGGGCACAACTTTTGTTTTCCATTGGTAAAATTAGTTAAGAATAAGTAGATGCAATGTTCCTTAAAGTTTGTATGAACGAAACAAAACACAAACCAGTTAAGATGAGACCTTTTTAGGACTAACTAGGGGAAATGGAATGTTATTAACTGACATTTTTTGCCCAAAAGTATTCTAATTTACTGTAGATATTTCATATTACAGGACATGTACATATACTTTATAGATTGTATAAAATGTTCCATATTTCTAATATACTGGGCTACATTTTTCCCTGTTTTATGTCAGCATCTATTGATGGTATTATGAAGGGAATAAGGTCCAGGGTTGTGGAAAGTCCTGCCAGAGGGTAATTGTAGTGTTACAAAGGGCCCAATCCAAGTTGTAGCGCGATAAGGGACACACACCAAGTATGCCTCGTGTGTCAAGTGTAGGATGTGCATACACATCATGGACTTGGTGAACACAGTCTGTGTCTCCTTGGGACACACACGCACTGCACGCATGTGCTTGGGGTTTGTGTGTGTGTGCGTATGTCTATCTTGGATTGACCCCAAAGGGCCAACTTCAAAAGCACCTAGAACTTGCTGGGACACAGCATGAATATGAGGGGCATGTAAATTGATCTTTTATGCCCTATGAAGCAGCTGTTTTAAGAAATCAGTACTTTCCAACGTATACTACACAGCAGTCTCTGAGATTCTACATCTTTCTTCTGCGCTTGGGATAAGGAATTATGGCATGCCAGAGACTACCTCTCTCAGGCATTTTCAAAAATGAATGTGAAAAATTACATTTCCATAATAATTTTCGAAACTTGGCAAGTGTTTCCACACACTATTCATATACATACACATGTATATACTAGCATAAAGCTCTGGATACTGCTGTGCCCCATGAATAGTTACACAACAGACAAAATATGAAAAGAGGCAGAAGAACCTTTCCTGCATTCACCTACATGTGGTGCCCCAAAGCTGACCTGAAACTTTTAGGGCTCATCTGAGCCCAGGCTTAATATTCTATAACAGACAGGACTATGTCCGGGAAGGGGTGGGATTAAGGCATTTCCCCACCCTTTCCAACATGGCTCTCATGGAGTGACAGGAACTCGTGGTGTTCCATGGGAAATCAGGCCTGAAGGACTTGGGCAAATGGTACACCAAACTAGAGCCCAATGGGACCAGTCAGGTTTTGTGGGGTTTGTATTGGAGCACAGGTCTCAACAGCAGAGCCCTAACCTCTAGTCAACATATAGGTGTTTATATTAGATAATATACAAGCATAAATCCATATATATATTTAGCCTTCACAAGTAAGAAGTTTATTTCCCTGCACTTACTGTGACTGCAACTACAACGTTGTAATTAAAGCAGTTCTTAAAAATCCTGTACTGATGGATTTTCTGTCTAATTTGGTATTTTACACTAAGCAAAAAATGTGAATCTTGTTGAAATCCTGGTTCTTGACTTGTCAAAGACAAACTGAGAACCAGGACATTTTTGTTGAGTTCGATAAGAATTTTTTTTAAAAAAATTAAAATTATGTGCATGCAGAAATGGCCACCGGACTGTTTTTCACATGTGCAAAAATAGCCATTGCCATTAACTAAAATGACAGCAATAGCATCACCAACATTTTGATTAAGGGCAGTGGCTATTTAAACAGTCCAGCAGCTATTTTGAGCATGCACAATGACTTTTTTCTCACCCAGAACAAATTTTCAGGTAAGAAAATGAAGTAAGTAAGTAACAAGTTACTTACAAGAAAATAAAGTAACAAGTTTTCAGGCAAGTAATAAAAAAATCATTGTGCATGTGCAAATAGCTGCTGGACTGTTTTTTGAATGCGCAAAATTGTCATTGTACTTTTTAAAAATGATGGTGATGCTACTGCCACCATTTTCGTTAAGGGTGGTGGCCATTTGCACATGTGCAAAACAGTCCAGCAGCCATTTTGCACAGCACAGTGATTTTTACATTTTATTTTCTTGCTCGAGGACCCGCTCCAGGGCCAAGATCTTGCGAGATCTTCGTCCCGGTTCTCAAACCCACAGGTTTTCTCATGAGAAATTTTTTTCTCCTTGTTCAGCTCTATAAGCAATAATAATGAGTACCAAAAAGTCTCTATACACTGTATCCACTAGCTGCATAAAGTTCACAGGAATATAAATTCAATACGTTGAGTGACAAAATCCAAGATGTTTCCATTTGTGTTTGCTCTCTTCCAATTCACAAAAAAAGACAAACCAATATTTTGCAAGCAGTATAAATAAAAATAAGTTGTGCTCAGGCCAAAACTGTGTAAATTAAGTTTGAACGCAAAGCATTTTTAAATTTTTCCCCCCGCAGGCTCTCCTCATTAATAATGTTTTTCTTTTATGTTAATTTTTAATATATTAATAACTTTGTTCTTACATTAAACATCTTATATAAGCTGCAAGAGACCGTAGGCTGAGTCAAGGGTTTAAAAACATGTCTCCCCTTGCTCTGGCTATACAATACATTGCACAGACTGTTTTTGGACCTACCCTGTGCTGCTGGCTCCTTCCAAAGTTCTTGGTAAATACCCCAGTCATGTTCCTCTATCATGATTTTTCTGATTGTAAAGCTCAATTTAGTTTTATACAGAGTCGCTCCACCAAATGCTAAGGTTTTTTCTTAAGCATATTCAGGCCTTTATTCCAGATGCTTATTGGCCTCAATAAGAATTTGTTTGGATGGAAACAAGTAAAAACCTCAGAATTTGGCCTCATGAAAAGATTACCACTGCATCTGATGATTTGCCTAACACTCTGTTTTTAGCCTTGTAGAGAAGAATCAAACTCTGGATGATATTACTGGATATTTAAAGCTATAGAATTACAAGACAAACACTGACATGTGGTATTAGAAAGACACAAATTGACAGCATTCTGTGGGCAGAACAGAATAAACAAAATCAGGTAAGATTTCCTTTTCTGAGTTCTGTACTTTAATTTTTCCATGTCTTGAATCCATCAACAGAACATGACAGTACTTCTGTGCTGTGCTGCAAATTTACTCCTCAAAAACCATTAATATTTTCTTCTTCTTCTTCTTGCTGTAACCAGCTAAACAACAACTTTATAAAGCACCTTTAAAGTGCAAACCACCACTGGACTAATACAAAAACTGAAATCACCATGGTCAGGCAGGAGAACTGAAAACTTTTTGAAGGCATATAGTACAACTACTGGGTGAGACACAAGTGAATATTGAGAGTAACTAATAGTAATGTATCTTTCACAGACAAACAGCTGTGAGGAAAGCCACTGTTCAAAGGCTCTTTTTATTGTAAAACAGTTTACTGCAGAATAAAGATACAATACCGAGTTTACAGCAAACATTCTTTTTCATTTTATGAGTTCATTTTTATGTGTCTGTGTGTAGTAACATTATAAATGTCTACAGCACAAAGGTTATCTTAAATACACGCAGACTGGTCTAGGGTTTTGTGGGGGATTAGCTTCAATGGCAGTTGAGCATGTAAATCATTTGTGCATTAGAACAGCCCCCTGGATAACAGAAACAACACTATTAACAACATTTGTACCATATGGCTTTCTTTGAGAAAACTTTCAATTGCTCCTCAAGATTTCCCAACTAAAACTACTTTGAGTTACATGCTACGCCTATTTTCGGCATGTCACAAAACTATTTTCCCGCACTTGCAGCCCAAACACAGTCAAGCTTCAGCTTGTCATATTTACATATACATTCAAACACACCGTGTTTCACAGTACATGGACAATGTTGACTGCACAATTTTATATCATTTTTCAAACAAAGACATTAAATAAAATGCCTGAAAGGAATAAGGCAAGATGCAGCAATACAGAACAAGGGCTAGGCTGTATGTATTGTAATTATGACATACCCTTTTTATGACAGAACCTTAGGAGCTAATACTGCTTCACTTGAAACCCTGTCAGTGTTTGCATCCCCTCCCTTAAAGTATATACATTTTACTTTTAAAAACTCTCATCTCACAGCTATCTTTGACTTTTGTCATAGTGGCTGCTGCTGAACATTTATTATCCCGAGACCAGCATAAAGTCAATCTTTCTGTGCTGTTTGATCAACCTGGTGTGCAACCTCCAAAGGCCTGCAGTAGCCAGGCAAGGCCTTACTGGCACTCAGGTAACTATTTACTAAAATAGTTAGGTTTCTACCCAAACAAATTCCCCCTATTTTTTTAAGTGACAGCCAGGGCCGGCCCAAGGGTTTCAGGGGCCATGTGTCAAGCCTTGTTGCGGGGCCCCAAAGGCCAGCTGGCACTCACTAGAATTGGGGGGGGGGGATTTTCAGGGGATTAGGGGCGGCTGGTTACTTACCTGCAACTTGACTGTGTCAGCTCAGCTCCGCAGCGTATAACTGGCCAGGGATTCCCAGGAAGTTTACAACCCGCCCACCCCCCATGAGGACTGACTTGGAGACGCCCGGTGGGAAAAAAAAACAAAAACCGGCGGCGTCTGTCAGTCTCTAGCCCGCGGAGGCGCAGGGCCCCTCCCCCCGTGGGGCCATGTGCCTGGGCACTGGTGGCACATGCCTCGGGCCAGCCCTGGTGACAGCATTAACTTGTAAGACACAAGCTATTTAATTACCATAGAGATCCATCAATGACACAATAATCTTTACGCTTAAGAGAATTAAAATATATTTTCTTCTGAGTACTAAATTTTTGGGATCAAGGGTGATTTCAGAAGTGACGTGGTGAATGTCCACCACAGTCAACATCAGTCAAACGCGGGGGGTGTGTGAAAGCGCCGTGCATGTCTGTTTGTTCGCATCCAGATGTTCACCACAGTCAAACGTGGCCCAGGGTGAAGCTAACCACGCTTCGTGAGGTCGGGGCGGGAGGAGGTCCAGAAGTGTGGTGAATGGTCACCACGGCAGGGGTGAATGAAAAGTAACTTCTGAACGGAAACCCGCAGCCATGGTGGAAGGAATTTACCCCAGCCGCTGTGCATTCTGGGGCTCGAATCGCGGTCCACGTCTTCACTGCATGTCTGTTGTGTTCCCCCGGACCATGTTCTCTCTGATTGGCCCCGGGCGGTGGTCACGATCCTGTCACTTCTGTTGGGGCCGCACGTGTCACCACAGCCTGCGGTGAATCCGTTCACACCGAGATGGGATTCACTGTGGTGAATTGGAACGCGTCACTTCTGAAATCGCCCCAACTTAACCAATATCCTCCAATTTTATACTTACAAATAGTTTTTTCTGAAGGTGTTGAACATTTGAATAATAAACAGCACCCAGGCCTGTGACTTTTTTAATCGCAAGGCTCCTCACAGTTGTAAGTATTTTGTAAAGTGTAAAATCACCAGAGAATTGCTGAAATTGTGAAAAACCCAGATCTAATTTTTTTAAAAGTTTCTAGATATGGTTGTAGAGAAAAGCTTTAAAGTGTGATTATAGTGTGATCTAAAGGAGCCAAAGCTAACAGATAAATAATCTCAAATCTCTAGATTTAAGCTTTTTGTGACTCATGATTACTGAACATCTGAAGCTAGAAATCCTGAGCACCTTTGACGGTTATAAACAAAAGAAGGATAACGGGGTACTTTCAGGTCAACCACATGACATAAATACAAAAAAGCACATGAGAAAATTCAATTCTCTCAGGATAGGCTGAGTAGCCTAGGGCAGACTTTCTCAACCCACTGGGTGTGACCCACAGGTGAGTACTGTGAAGTTTGGGTTAGTCACACCCCAAAAGGTAGCGAAACCAAAATACCCAGACATCAGGGCCAAACAGAAGGGAGAGAAAGAAAATCTTTTCATTCTGCTCCCTGCTCTGTTTCAGCCATGCCCTCCTCTCAATCTGAACAATATTCAGTGTCCTAGGATATACAAATAAACCATATGCTAGCAGAAGTAGCAGTAAACCACCTTCCAGCCATCTGGAATCTCCTTTCTAGCCACTGATGGAGAAGTGGAAAATAAGATTGTGAGGTTTGGGAATAATCAGCAGAAGAAACTATAGCTGTGTGTCAGGTAATGATGAGTAAATAAAATTTTTAAAAGTTGAGAATTCCTGGATGAGTTGATTAAACATAAAACTACTAAATTCTAATCTCATCTCTCACACTAATTCAGCATGTGGACACTTCAACATCTCAGGCGTTGTCTATCCTGGCAATGCATTTTTCTTTGAACCCCTCACTATTGCGCAAGCAACTGATGTACTTCATTTGATGATGCACTTCTTCTAGGCTATTTCCACCACTGTACTAATAATTCAGCTTTTCTTGCTATGAGAAGATTTTGTCAAGGACAAAATGGAAGCAAGGATATATTGTGCCCGGTGGATAAAACATGGGAGAATCTTGTTATTGAGTAGAGCAGATCACCAGGATGGTAAGGAAAGCAAGAAAAGATCCTGTTAGCTATCCTTGAGTCATAAAAGCAAGACTTTTATTCTGAAGTCCTCAAGTTTAATCATTTCCAACAGAACCATCCTCTTACCATGCATGATGAGGGGTTTTTCCCAGTGGGTTTAGTCAGCTGTTAGGATCTCTCTGAGTCAAACGAAATATTAGTATCTTCAAAATTGCTTTTCTTTGCATTTATCTTATGCATGATTATATAGAACATAAATTATCATACTATCTAGGTGCTAAGTTAAATGTAAGTGGCTATTTGTTTTCCTACAAGCAGTATTGTATAGGAAAAAGTTAAAAGACATCTCAAAACAAAGTGTTCTGTTTGCTGTAAGTTTTAAAAACCATGTTTCTCTTAGGAAGACTAGCACCATTACATTGCTTCTCTTCTTTTTCCAAATAAACTATCAAATAGCTTCCATATGCATTGATACTGACAAATGGGATTCGAGAAATGAGACAACACACAATAACCCTGACAATGAGAGAAAAATAAAGCTCTCTCTACTGAGTTTTGTCTACAAGTCACGGCAGACTGATAGACTGCAATTGTCAAAGTGCGTTTCAATTCAGGTCAGTTAGTTTCCATCTACAGATTTGCTAGTGATGCAATGCATGCACAACTATTAAGATCACAGGATTATAGGTACATCACGTGAGTAGTGAGGAAGGCAAAAAGAAATACATCAGGAATGAACAAGGGATAAACAATCTGAAAATATACAAAAATTGCACTCCTGAATTTATCATCACTAAACCTTTCTAATAACAAACAGATGCAACTAAGGAAAGTGTAGTCAGTACCTTACCACAGTAACAAGAGAGTTGGCTAATCAATCAAAATAAAAATCACGTTAGGAAATGACATCTATTAAGCAATGAGACACAACAAGAAACGTAGCTAACTATTATGGGACACAACAAGAGGTGTGGTTAAAGATAAACTCTTAAAAGTGCATCTTTCTATGATATTAGTGGGGTAGAACAAACATAAAACAGATAATTTATTCGGCCTGACTGTTTAAATATGGTTTTTCTTCATGCTTTTGTGCTCCGTCTAAGAGGTCTCTGTGTCCTGTCCAGCAACATCCACAGTGAAATGGTTTAACCAAGCAGGGTCATTCTTTATTAGTATGTTGCACCAGTGATATGCATTTTGCTATCCTGGAATTTATTTTTTTTAAATCGTACCTTGTGCGAAAGGTCCATAGCTCAGCAAATCAGAAGAGACAGCCTTAGAGTGGTGGTCAGGTATCTACTCACACACAATCCCGGACATTAATATTAAATATTATTAGCATTCATGTGTGGCTCCTGACCTGCAAGGGAATTGAGTTCATTTTGTTTTCATACAAATGTGCACACCAAAACACGCCCTTTGCAGGATAGTAACACTTTTAGGCAATGTTATCAGTGGGAGAGTTGGTGTTAAGGCCATAAAGCTAACATTAACCATCAAGATCATCAGGATAATTTCAGACAGTCCCAGAAGGATATTTTCTCGAATCCATGAAAACCAGGTTGCTACCTTGTGAAATATAGGCCCTTTTCAAACGAGCACAGTTGTGTGTGTGTGTGGAGGGGGGGTGTCGGTGCGCAGGAGTGAGTTCCCATGGACCCCTACCCACCTCCACACATCTCCATGCATGGAGCATCCGCCATTAGCACCCGTTGTTCCGTGCGTGAGTGAAAGTGGATGCACCCCCCACCCACCAGCTGCGGCGTTCAAACAGATGCCTCCCTATCACCACCATCACCCTGCACCCATGGCGGCAATCGCATGGATGCCCCCCCCATCCCACCCGCACACATGGGCAAGGGTCTGTGCGAAAAGGACCATAGTAATGCAGCATCCACATATCATTGCAAACTTCAAGATAAAGTAACTACATTGACCATGCCAGCACTCAGTTATGACCAAATCCTCACCTGACAGAATAAGGACCTCCAGAAATAAAAATAAGATCTAATTGTCATATAATTCTTTCCCTCTCAAAGCACTTTACAAAGGAGATAAGCATCATGAATCCCATGTACTGTTGAGGAACCTGAGAGACTTGAAGATGACTTGCCCAAGGCCACAGAGCAAGTTAGTGTCACAGCCAAGAGCAGAAACTGTATCTCCTGAGTCTCAGTCCATTGCCCTATCCACTAAGGCTTACTCCCTCTCAGGCACACAGAGATTAAAATAAATGAAGAATATTCACCTGTAAAAGATGTTTTGCGAAGGCTCTGACAATTAGCACCAATGGGATGTAAGGACCTCCCGCTGTCTGCTGGAGAGTCTCCACTTCCTCTCTTCGGAGCAGGGCTGGGCATGCACACCAAAGCAAAGCTACAGGGGTGGCCAATTGCTTTCCCCCTGTTGTTCCTATTTCAAAATCTCAAATCCCATGCAATGTTGAAGTGTTAGAGGATTTACGTCTCTTGTCAAAAGGGCTCTTTAAGCTTAATAATTTAGCCTGGGGTGGCACCAGAGGGTTGAACAGCAGATTCTCATCTGCCATCAGGGGGTATCCTCAGTATCTGAGGACTTACTGGTGCTGAGGACAGCAGAGCTGAAAGCAGAAGATGGTGCTGAGGTAACTGGCTTGTCGGTCAGTGCCATTGAACTTTCAAGGTCAGCTGACAGCAGGCAGGCGCAGAGAATGGTCTCTTTGATAGTTTAGAAAGGCAGATAGGGCCCATAAGGGCTATTTGGGACAGAATAACGACCAAAACATATTTACCGATCCTTTTATGCCCTTGTGATTACGATAAGCAGGAATCGCATTCTGAAGTGACGTGCCCTTTGCCCAGACAGGTACATGCTGACAGTGAGTGTTGGTGGCAAAAAAAAAAAAGAGTGGATTACGACAATGAGTTTTGAACACCTCACCGCTACCGCAAGCTTGAAAACATGAATCCTGAGTAATATTGTCTGACGAGGACGGGCCCTCACAATGAGTGTGAACAAACGAGACGATGGCCCAATGGAGTCAGTGTTCAGTCTGTGCAGCCCCCCACTGTCATGTTTAGCATATACAGCCTAATAAATGGGCAGCCCCCATTCAGTTCCCATGTACAAATTTAGTGCAACAAACCTAATGCACGTGCAGGTGTTCTTCCTCACCTCATAACTGACAGGACACAGACACATTACCCCATATTCACCCGCACAGCAGGCTCCGCAGGCTACGAGACCCCAGTCATGAGTGGCCGTGTGAGCTGTGAGGGTGAACCCCTAATAATGGAAAAGGTGAACACACACACCCGGCATGGGCTATCATAGGCTATTGTCTTATTTGTTAACACCCAGTGTTTGGAGACAAGAAAAATAAAAGGTGTTTTAATTTTGTTTATAAACTACATTAAAACCTTCAAGCTAAGCTAAAACTGACTGAACTGTGAAGCAAAATGGGGGAAATCACTGTTCTCTCAATGTAAGATTTAGTTTCCCAGAGAGAGCACAGCTTTGCCTCGTCTGACAGGCAGTGCAGCTGGAAGGAACTGAAGTAAGTTGGTGTTCCCCTTTACCCCAGCTGGGATAAGCCTGCCCAAGGTGAGGCAACTCATGTGGCCTGACGGTGCAGCCCTGCCCCAGGCGGGGTCCGTGGATCAGGCTCGAGCTCCTCCCCACACCTAACATGCTCATCGCGGGAAGGGAGCCTGGGAAGAGCACGCACTCTCTTCCCAGGCCTCCCTCTCCCCAATCCACCCGACAAGCAGCTGATCGGGGAGAGGAGGAGCCCAGAGAAGCTCCTTGTCGGAGTGGGAAGACTGGCTCACGCATGCCCTTCTGGGCCCCCCTCCCCTGATCAGCTATTTGGTGGGGGGAGAAGCAGGCATGCTCCTCTGCCCCCACCCCCAACAGCAATCCTGCATCATGGCAGAAATCAGCGCTGCCAGCCCCGTGTGACCAGCTCCTTACCCCAACCAGGGTGTGCAACAGCTGCTGGAGGCCTCAGGGGAGCGGACCATGTGGCTAGCTCTCCCCCTGGGCCCAAAGCGTGGTGGCAGTGACCGCCTGCCACAGGGCCGCTTGGGGAGCTCGTGTGGCTGCACACAGAGACTTCTGCCGCACAAACCAGGCGGCACAGCTGTCCGAAACCTGGCTCTGACAGGTCTACACTGCATAGGGCCAGCCATAAGCAGGGTCAGTCGAGGTCATGGCCTGGACCCCATGGTCAGAGTGGGCCCTGCAGGGAAGACCAGTCCTGATAACCTCAGGGCTAGTACTCGGACCCCAGGATGGACTATTTCTGTAGGTCTCTCTCCCTGCCCACAACTCTCAGCCCTCAGGGTGGCTGCTTGCTGCAGGGCCTTCCCCTCATTTTCAGTAAATCATCAATCCCTGAAACCCCCCTGCCCAGAAAGGTGTACGTGAAAGGGTCAGAGAGCTTGTATACATGTATGTGTGGGAAAGTCTGTGGGTAGGTGTGAAAACGAATGACACCTCTTTGTTTTTATAAGCAAACACCAGGCTGCCCACTGTTAAAATGGGTAATCTGGTGCCCATAAAATTGGGGACCAGCATTTAATTTTCACCATGGGCTCTGCAAATTCTAAGGCCAGACCTGACACTGCAGCTCAGAGACTTGCAACTGCATGGGTTGCTTGGCCCTATTATCCCACTTGTTTTTCATCCCATTGGTGCAAATGTATAGATATCATCACTGAAAAACTGATTCCATCAAAACTGCACTACGTCACTTGTCATACACCATGTAGCAGAGAACTGTACCTCAATATACCGCAAAGGAGCAGTATTAGCGACTGATATCAATAATATAACAGTTTGTTGCCACATGGAGGTTTCACTGATAGGAAACTCCAAGTTTCACCTTATTTAGTACCTATTGTGGGATCTAGGATGTCACTGCATACAAACCTTAAAAAAACAAAAACAAAAAACCCAACATCCAAACCTACATCTGTATAGTACAATGAAGTAACAATCAGTTCATTCCCAGCCTTCCACTGCAATTACAGTCAGTCCCTTCCCTTCCATTGTACCTAAACTCCTGGAATTATTCTTTGTCCATTTAATTGGCTTGAATAGTCACAGGACATCTCCCTAGCATGGCACAAGAAAATGAAAAACCAAAATATGGATTTTAGACTGCACCAAAGAGAAACAGTCTGAGCCACACATCATCAAGGGAATGATGCTTGAAGCCACACTTAACTACCTTTTCCTTATTGCCAGGTTTAATTACACGAGATGTTGTCCCCCACTGGCCCTCCTTTGCCCTGGATTTACCTGCCTGCCTGAATGGTAGCTGCCAGATGTTTCCCCCGGAGCAGCGCCGGCATCATCCCCAGGAAGGGGGAACACGCCATGCAGGTTAACCCAGCCCAAATCAGGGCAACGGGCAAACATGGAGCACCGCAGAGGCACGGCTAACGTGCCCCTCCCAGCTGACAGGCGACGGGAGTGCAGAAATCCCCAGAGGCTCTAAGGGGCGTGATCTGTGTTCCCCTCTCGTAGACAGCTGTCAGCTGCAAGGGGCGCACTAGCACTGGCTCTGATGAAAAGGGGAGTAATGGCCAGGGGAGGTTCTTCCCTGGTGGTGACCCCATTATCCATGCCTGTTGCTCTCCGCTCCTGGTGGGAAAGAAGAGGAGCAGGCATCAAAGCCACCATGTGGTCCCTCTGGAGGAGCCACACAGCCCCTGCAGTCCATTCAGGAAAGGAACCAAGGAGATCACAGGATCTGTGTGGCTCCTCTGGAGGAGGTGCATGCTGGCTTTGATCCCCACTCCTTTCCTACCAGGAAAGGAGAGTGGTGGGCATGGAAAGGGGTGGGGAGGGTGGGGGGTCACATCCAGGGAAGAAGTCTTCCCTGGATGACTCCCCTTTCCATTGGATCCAACAATAGCACACCCTTCTCAGCTGATTGGGGGAGGGGGGGAGGGAGAGGTGTGTGAGCATCACGCTGTCCCTAGGGACTGTCAGAGCTGGGGGGTGCCAGCAATCTCACTGGCCTTTGGAGAGGCAGTGGTTTGGGACTTCCATGGATACAACCAAGGTTCCGGCTGCATCCCTTCCCATGTGTTAACACTAGGTATTAACACAGACTGGGAGCTCACCTGCAAAGACCCGAGCAGATGGGCCAGCAGTTCCCCAGGTCACAGTCAAACCATGCACCCCCCATCCACCATGTGTTGGCTCCCATGACTGCTCTACACTGCAACCACAACTCTATGGTGGAGAACATGGCCTGCCCCATGCCACCCCCATTAGACAGGAGGCAGCCCTGGGGCAGCGCGTTGCCCCATTTTGGGCCAGGTTACCCTGCACAGTGTGCCCCAGCTTTCTGGGGATGATGCCATGTGGAGCTTCCCCCAGCCCAAAAATCTGGCGGCCACCCTTTACACGGGTGGGTAAATTCAGGGCAAAGGGGGGCCAATGTGGGCCCCCCCTCTTGTGTGATAGCACCCACCCTTGCAATTACTGAAAAAACTAAGTGGGAAGTATGTGTGTTGAAGGACTTGGGCAGTAATGAAAGAATGATTGGGGGGCAATGGTATAACAAAAGTCTTTCAGAGGCCAATAACAGAGAGAGCGAGAGGAGAGCGGGTACCTAGAAGGATACAGGGAGAGGAATTGCTGAAAAATTCTGTTTTGCACTCCGAGATAAATATGTAGCACAGCTTTGCAATCCACACTTTGATAAATCCTCCAAACAGAACAATGCAATTTCAAATCCCTTCAAATTAATGTAGTTTTACAACCGATGGCCCACAGTCATGTTACATTTATGGCCACAGCTATTATCAGCTTTGGCTTTTATTTGAAAACCAGGAAATGAAAGTATTAGGTGGATGTCATGGTTATGATAAGAAACAATATAAAAATAAAAGCAGTGACCATGTCATCCCATTTCACCTCTGCAAGCTAGAAAGAGGCTTAATCAAAAAGAAGAGGGGGGCAGCGGGGGGAAACTACATCTTATGAAAATATATGAAACTCCATCCATTGTCACTATCATTCCAGCTGCTTCTAATAAGTCTTTCTGAGAACCTAAGGTTACAACTAGGAACATAGAAAAAAATGAAATTGTCACAAGTGTGACAGCCACACAGTCCATTATCACAACAATTCCCTTAATACATCCAGCTCTTCTTAGCTATCAAGACAAATCTACTGAGGCACCCACACAATCCGTTTGCCCTGTGACCACAGCATTCTTGGAAGATATAAAGTACTTAAGACAAAAATTTACATCTTAAACAGCCCTCTTGTACAGTGCTGTAAAATGAAAAAGCAGACGTATTGTGTGTATGTGTGAACCAAGAGAAAAGAGAGGATAACTCTAAACCATTTTAGCTCTTTTAAGCTTACCAGAGCTTTAAATAGATTTCCATTTGAAATAGTTTATGCTGATTGACCCTAAACAGTTGGCAATACTGTAATATGTACTATCAAAAAGAGTCCTAGATTCTCCTCCAGCAGATATATTTGGTACATTTTCCATTATGTTGAATACTGAAGAATAAAAAGAAAACACAAATATTAGCACAGGTGATTTCAAACTTTGGTTACTTGACCTTTGTAAGAAGCTTTTTGGCACCTATGACTTGGCAGCTTCAGTAAAGGCCACGCCAGGACAAAGAGGAAGACAGGAAGCATAGAGCTGGTCTCCTTGGCAGACATCACTGCAGCAGGGTGAATAACCACCTCGTTGCCAAACCAGAAACAGTGAGGGAAGCCCAGATAATTGGCAAGTCACATAGTGCTGTGTTGTACATCCTAAACTTTAAAATGCCTGATAAACCTGAATCCTATGCCAAACCCTAATCTATTTAAACCATATACTACTGTACTGGGGAGCACTTACTTTATCCTTGTTTGTGTGTTTCCTAAAGAAGTGTGTCACAGCAATATCATTAGCATGAAAAGTTTAAAAGGATGAAAATTAATTCTGAGGATACTGTGCTGCTGTTTCCCCCTCAGAGCTCAGATACAAAGGAAGTATATGGGAGGGGCTCCTCCTAATCGCACTTTCATTTTCTATCCCAAACTATTCCTCACTCCTAGGAATTAAAATCTTCCAAACACACAAACATACACACATTCAGTATAATACCAACATAACAAACTTAAGCTTCTTTCTTTAAAAAATGTTCCAAATTTCTTTCCATTTTCAGGACCCCCCACAATGTGTATCTGAGTATCGGCGTAGGAACTGCTCTCTCTCACACAAATTCATATTCCTTCTTCCACAACATCTTACAGGAAGTCTAGCTTTGAAAACTAAAATGTTTAAAACCTAAGATGCTGAGGTCTAGCAGAACACAAAGTGCAGGAGTGGCACAGCTGGCTTCATATCACGTCTGTTCTCTGATGCTTAGGGCTGCTGTCCCTGTTGTGACTACAACAGCCTATGGGCTGTTGCAAAGGAGCCCAGAGGAGACCCATGCTCACTGCATTTTGAAAACTCAGTGAACACGGGTCCCATATAGCCAGTTTTGCAGTCTGCCAAACTCTGTTACTCCCTCCTAACCACCCACACCTCTTATGCTGGCTCTCTGCCACCTGGTGAGTCTCCTATAAGGAGGAAATCCCCAGCTTTCCACTTAGGCCAACCTGAAGGCTACTATACACTGCTTAAGTGATTTAATACCAGAGTCACGGATCTGATCGTAAGTCTTTTATTAATCATGCTGCAGAACAAGGAACTAGAACTAACTCTCTTAATACCTGCATACTCTCAATGAATACCCTACATTCTCCAATACAGTTAACTATCAGGTTTTTATTTACAGAACATTCTTTGTTAACTATTAATTATATAAACGTCAGTGAAGTTCAGGTGGAAGCAGTTCATATGCTGACTAAAGCTGTTTGTCAGTATGTGCCTAATGGATTTTTTAACCCCTGAGCTGGGCCTGCCTTATCATGTACAAACTTATATAAAACATTCACAATGTACTCAAATATTAACCATGATATAAAATGAACTATGCTGCACTGTTTTTCCTGTCAAAAAAATCCAAAGTTGATTTGTACGCTGATGTGCAGGGTTGCGGTTGTTTAGTTATCATCTAGTTTTACTATTCTGGATATAATGGGAAGAACATAAGACAAAGGGATCACTCCAGGAGCAGAGGAGATTTTGGCTCTTGGGATACCTGGATTGCAAAAAGCATAGAACCTTTGAGAATCTACAAGACATCTCCTTATTCTGATGGTATTTCTATTTTTCAGTGATGAACTGACAGTTAATCAAAACATAAAGTAAAAATATTTTACTCCCAACTGAATTTTTCCATTCAGACTTATTCCATGATTAAGGGTACATTTTCTAAATGGAAAAGTGGTTTTTTTGTTGTTGTTGTTTTTTAAATGGGATGCAGGTGCACAATGCAGTCAAACTAAGGCCACTTTCACACCCAAGGAAAACTTGCATGAATGTAATCGAGGCTCTATTCTCACAGGAATTAGCACAGGTGGGAAGACACTATTCTGCTTTTTTCTCAGGAGAATAGTCACATGACAGGATCCCCCAATGTAGCTTTTACAATGGGTGATTTCAGACGTTACGCAGTCCCGATTCACCACAGTGGATTCCCGGTGGGGGTGAACTGAACAACCACCCCCCGTGGTCAAAAAAAGCCCCGAATAGACGGGACGGGACTGGGACCACGGCAGGGAATCGGGCCGCCAGATCACGGCCCGGGGCAGCACAACAGACGTTACGCCAATCCCGAGCCGGGCCATGGTCAAAGCACCCGGAAGGTGCCGGGGCGGCTCGTCCCGGCTGCTGCTGTGTGCCCTTTAAATCTCCCTCCCCGGTCTGTGTTGTTGCTCATTGCCTGGCAGCGACGCTGCGTGCTTTGTCCCCGGCTGGGAATCATTTCCTTTTATTCTGGCCGGTGGTTGCCAGCCAGACGTTACTTTTTGTTGGTTCCCGTCAGGAATCTCTTTGACCACGCTTTCAGGGATTGTCCGGCGGGGAGCCCCGGAAGCGTGGTTGAAATTGACCCCATGTGGGTATTGACCGTGGTGAACATCTGGCGGCCGCCGAACAGACGTTCAGGGCGCTTTGGCCCTGTCGCGGAATTGACCGTGGTTCACTGTGGTTGAGCATGATCTCATAACGTCTGAAAATACCCACTGATGGATGTTCAGGAAAAAAGCAGAATAGTGCATGCCCACGTGCGCTAATTCCCATGAAAATAGGAACTGCATTCATGGAAGTTTCCCTGCTTCCCTGGTAACGTGTGAAAGTGGCCTAATCAATTTTTGCTCTCATAAAAGTTAATTTCAGGTACAAACCTGAATAACCTACAGGGTCTTGGTCTCTATAGGTTTACAGGGCTACTATTTGATTTTCTACCACAAAAATGAGGCTGCCTTTTATTTTTCTAAGTAGCCATGTAATTTTGATTATCTTTACTTCAGAGGGTGGGGGAAAGAGAAGTCATGCAGTTAAAGTAGAAACAGCATGTTTAAGAATCCCATCACCAATGTAATTATCACTTCCAGAACTAAGAGTCTTGGAATGTCTGTTATGTTCGGGACAGACAAGTAGTTGTTTTGAATTCCTGCAAGAACTTGGTGCGTGGGATATTGTCTGCAAACTATTTTCCTCCCCCCACAGATGATATTTATAGCATCGTGGCTGATAGGGGTAGGGATTTCATTATCTTTAGACTCTGCCTCCAGTTTATATCATTAGTTCCTGGATGTGTGATTTTGTTCACTATTAGAATAAAAAGTGTTCTAGTATTTTTGTAAATTAAATATCTGCTCTGTGACCTGCTGGATTTGTTAAATATTATCTTTATGAACTGAGCAATTTAAAAAGGTATTTAAAACCAAATTATGATCCTAAGTAGTGAACCTTCACCTACTTTTAGAACCAAGCCTTTTCAAAGTTCCTTAAATGTTCAGATAACTTCATCTGTGTGCTTTTTTGAAATCGTTTTGACATTTTAATCTCTGCTAAACACTTCTGCCCATAATAAATGAGTCATTAACATTTACTATATCCTCTTTATTTGAAGTTTAAAATAAAAATGTTTAATCGAATCAATGTATGTCCCTGAACTTAACAGCAGTTCCCAAACTTTTTGCCTGCATCAAAGTCATGGCTATAATAGGTGCAGACTGTACAGCTGTGCTAGGCCTTAGGGAGAGGGAGAAGGGAGGACACACCCATAGGGGAATGGGTTATTAGCACCCACTGAAGACTTAAGTGTCTTGGGCTTCAGCCTGAGTAAACAGTGTACTTAATAAGATAACAAAATCTGGTTATTTCTACCAGGTTAGATTTAAGGGGGATGGGAACAGGTGAAGCTTCTTTCCAGATCTTTGGAGGGGGGAATGCCCTCAGGGCATGTCTGTCTAGGGTGTGTCTCCTTCTAAGCTAGCGGGATGCAAGTGAAGTTACAGAAGACTAACTGCTGATAGCCCAGGTTGTGTTGTTGTTAGTTGTGTGGAATGGAAAGGATCTTCCAGTTCATTGAGGATGATTCCTGCCCTTGTTATTGTGAAAGTCTGTGTGCCATTAATCTTGTCTATTGCTGCAAACAGATTAGACAGAGAACATGCAAACATTGCAAGAATAAATCATTCAGTGCAGCAATAAACTTTTTTTTAAAGTTTTGAACATTTCAGATTTTTGTTTTCAAATGTTTTCAGTGTCATTAAGGGCTTCAGAGGGAAAGAGTGGGGCATTTGTGAGTCAGAGGCCAAGAGTGGGGCTGTATTTCATCAGCATCCTTCCAAAATTTAGCCAAAAGTTATGCCACAGTGCTTCCCTTGGCTGCATTTACAGGAAGAAGAGAGCCAGTAGAAGAGGGAAAGGGTCTATCAGCATATAGAGAGCTAGCTTTGGGTGGGGTGAGGTGGGGTGGTAGGAGGGAATGAAGTTGCACCAGCAAGGAAAGAAAGGGAGGGGCCTCTAGGAAGGGGGGGGAACCATTCCATCAACTGCATCAGAGCCCATTCCAACCTAATTATGCCTCTGAGCTGCATGACCCCATTTTGATACCTACAAAACACAAAACTAACTGGTTGGGGGTCCACCATAGGGCTGATCATCAGTCCTGCTGTGACCTGGAAGTGTCTCCCACCAAACCAAATTTAATTTCATTCAATTAAAATGTACCCAAACAAAATCAGACATGCACAGCCACTCATTTACCCCCCCTCCCCCCATCTCTTCTTGGGATAACCATGTAGCTGCTTCAGCTACTACCCCAACACCCAAATCTGTCACCCAAGCCATCGCCATACTGGACCTGCCATCTGGCCATCATTCGTATTTGAATTCTCCAGTAGCAATAGGAAATGGAGGCATCTCCATTACCTTCCCTAGGCTGGGGAATTCAGAATATCAGCAGGGATCTGCATGGGGCTGCCTCATGGCAGGGCTATCTACCTTAATTATGGTAGCTCTTCGGACCCTTCCACAGATGGTGCAACCCTGCCTGGAGTCACAACACACAGTATGTAAACCTCTAATTCATAACATCTGTGAGACAGAGATCATGTCTTTCTATGTTTGTTGTGAATATCTATGACACTTTCAGATGCTATAAAAATCAGAAAATCTGGAGACAGAAATACAAACAGTTTAATGAGACTTCTTATTCTACTGTTCTTTCTAGACATATTTTCAATGCTAAATCAATCTCAATATAGTTTAAGCAGATGAACCAATGGTCTGACCCTGAGGGTGTTTTTAAACGAGATGCTACCATGCATAGCCACCCAGGAACCATTCTTCTGACCACCCATCTGAAGGTGGTGCAGGGCCACTCACGGGGCACTGCCAAGAAATCCGGAGCATGCCGTGCAGAGCAAGCCAAGAAAGTGTGTGGCAATAGTGCCCACAAATCCCCTGCCTGTATGAACTAGGGTGGCCAACCACACCTCTCATACGCACTGTGGGCAGGGGACCTGGCCCTCGCACGTCACAACTGGCCATGAGCACTGAAAAGCACGGTTCCCCAGTGCTCACGACCAGCACGGTCCCATGGTCCGTGGCAAGGGGAGAGTTAGGTGACTGCTGTGGTAGCCACACTGGGAGCCACCCGTTAGAATCCCTCCCCATGCACTCCACCTGAGTGGCTGCTCTGCAGCTGTGCCACTCAGCGGCCACAGATCCCACAATCTGGCTCATTTAAAAACACCCTAAGTTATGAGAAATCATTGCTGCATTTGGGGTTTTAGATTACTAGCCTTAATCATCTAGGGGAGCACTTACTCTCAGGATTAGTCCTTATGACTTAAATGGAACTGCTCACATTAGTAAGCCTTCATCGGAGGACTCTGCAATTTGACTCTAATGCATCTCTCAATTACAGTACATTACATCTTCTAGATTCCCAAAATGGTTTTAGAAGAAAAAGTGAGAGTTACTTTAACAGGCACAATACAAAGTAGAGAGCGAGTATTTAAAATGTCTTCTTGTTGCCGTAAAAAAAAATTAACCAGCTTCAGAAAATCAATTAAAATCAAATTTAGTATGAAATTTCCATAACCTCCTCCAGCATTTTGAAATTTGCAGAAAATGGTCTATTGATATGTATGATATGGTCTGTCTAAAGTCGAAGAGTGCGTTAGATAGGAAATGATGCTTCTTTTACTCTATAAGAATAATTACCATGGCTATTGAACAATTATTGTAATTATATCTGTAAGAACTGTTGTTCAGAACGGTTCTCTATAATACCATTAGAAATGCTGGGAACATTTGTCTTTTCTAATGATTTCTAACACAAGTGTCCTTTTGTAGATGTAGAAGTGATTTCACCTCTCTATTAATATTCTGTTACTTGCTTTGGGAAAAACAAACAGAGGCAATCCCTGATGATTCGTTTTTAAAGTGAAGACTTTTTAGTAAAGCCAAGTCTATAGCATTTTGAAACAGGAATCGACACTTCCCCTTTATGGGCAGCATGACCTTTTTCATTGTGCTTTGCTAAATGGATAGAAAGCCCCCCCCCCCCCCAGTACCTCAAATCTGTGTTTCATAAACTGTACTCTAAGAGAAGTAGCAATAAAGTTTATTACAGACCTAAAGTATCTGCATAAACTCGGTTAATTGAAAAGTGGGTGGAGAAGGCTGCCAAATTAAATGTTTACATTAGCACAGCTGTATTGTAAAAACATTCTGCCCCCTGCGCTTTGTAATTATAAGATATTTCTGGACTGTGTATCTCTACAAAGTTTATCTCTACTGCCAAGAGTGTTTTGGCACAGAGTGTCTGCAATTTTTGGCAGCCAGTGTGCTCTCAGCGCAGGCTGTATCTAAAATGGCTGCCAAACAGTTATCCTGAAATGTCGTCGACCTGGTGTCGTCCTGTGTGAAGGGCAAAAGCCAACACTGGTTTTAAAAACAGTCTTGATTGTTTTAAATGAAGCAAGTGGCTTGGATTCTACACAAAAAGAGGAGCTGGCACCACAAATTCTGTTGTGTCATACTAATTAAAAATGCTGAAAAATAATAGTGGGTGGTGACTGCTGGAAATAACTAGTCAACTGCAGGAGGGGGAAGGAAAGGGAATTTTTCTTAAGGGAGCCTTCCTTCTAGTGAAAATTATGCATAAGTATTGGTAATTTTTGCATCAATCGCACACTAACATCTTTTGCAAACAGCTACACTGTATACTCTTGCAAAACATCAGTGAAGTAAAAAATCTCTCAATTAACAACACCGCAAGTCCGTATGTGACAATGTCCTCCTGCCGGGTCACAGGCAAAGGGGGGGGGGGCTTTGTCTCTGCCCAAGAGACGGGGCACGCGATGTTCGTTGATGCAGGGGCTCTTGTTTTAGGCGCGCCCCTTGCAGGCTGCTCCTGCGCTGTCGGGGAGGGTTGCTTAGCAACCCTGGGCAAGCGGGGAAAGGGAGCAGCGTTATTGGCCGCCTTTGGCCACGTGACACGTGGCCATGTTAGATCGCTCCCCACTCAGTCCAGGACGAGCGGGGAACAAAGCAGCACGCGCTGCGAGGGTTCTTGGCGTGGGGGCCTGGGCTGAGGCAGTAGAAGCCGCTGTTTTGACAGGCAGGTTGCAACGCGGATTGGGGAGAAGCGAGGAGGCGGCGCGAGCAGCTCCCTCATGGGGAGATAGTCCAGGGAGTAGCTGGACCTGGGGGAGTTCCCCCCCCTCATGACTGAAAGAAGGGGGTGGGGGGGGAAGGATGGCCCGGGGGCGGAAGAGGGGCCCAAGGGCCGGGGGAAAGGCGCAGCCCTCCTCCAGGGGAACTTCTGTTAGCCTGGGGTAGCCCCCCGTGGGGATGGGGGACAGGCAGTGAGTGAGGCCCAGGTGATTCCTAAAGGGGCTGGCAGAGCAGGGAGGCCTCGTGGGCCTAGAGCTGGACGGCAAGGGGCTGGGAGCAGGAGAGGTGATAAACCCCAGCTCGGGTCTAACAGCGCCGTGGATGTAGTCCCTGAGCCTAGAGTGGGCAGGAGAGGACGGTCAGTGAACAGAGGGAGAGGGGGAACAACCTCCACCCCACCTCGAGGTGGCAGTGGGACACGGTGGGGGGCGAGGGAGCCCCTCTCTGTGGGGAAAGAAGAATAGGAGAGGGA
>QEPC01008421.1:2049421-2062913 GCA_003113815.1 Sphenodon punctatus | reverse complement strand
TTGGGGCTTTTAGGGTGGGGGAGTTAGTGGCAGAATCAGGGCAGGACAGGTCAGGAAGGGCATTAAGGGTACAGGACGTTAGGGTAAGCCCTCAGGGGTTGGTAATCAGATTGCGTTTTTCTAAAACAGACCAAAGGAGTAGAGGGACTTGGGTTAGGTTAGCACGGGCAGGGGTGGTAGGGATTTGTCCGGTTCTGGTGGTTTCGACGGGTGGCACGGAAATATTCTTTTGCCATGAGAACAGGGCGCCAGTGACCAGATATCAGTTTATGGCAGTGCTGCAGGCATCATTGGGCAAGCTCCAGTTGCCAAACAGAGTATGACTCGCATTCCTTCAGGATAGGAGCAGCTACCTTTGCAGCTCAGATGGGGATGTCAAGTGAGGTCATACAGGGAATTGGCCGGTGGCGGTCAAGGGCTTATCGCACATACGTGCGTGGGGATGCATTGATGGGTATGCAGTAATATGTTTTTTTTCTGTCATCGACAGGTTGCCCTGGTGGTCAAAGAGCGATTGTGTGGATCGTGGGGCACAGCCTTGTTCGATGGGCCGCCAACGCCGTGAGGAACACCAACATGGAATTGCAGCTGGGGTTATCCGAAACAGCTGTGATCCGCTGGCATGGAAAGGATGGTATGCAGTGGCACCAGCTGCTTCCCAAGCTCAGGTGTTTGGCGTGGGGTGGGGCGCCCGACATTTTAGTTCTACACCTAGGGGAGAATGATTTGCCAGATTTGAAAGGGATTCAGTTAATGAATGACATTAAACAGGGTATTAGGGGGGTGAAGCTCTTATTTCCCAGGGCTAGAGTCCTGTGGACCGAATTAGTGGGAAGAAGGAAGTGGGGGGGCGGGAGTACCACCAGGAAGATTGGTAAGGCTAGGAAAACAATGAATAGGGTCATTAGGAAATGGTTGGGTGAAATTGGGGAGGGGACAATCCAGCACAAGGGAATAACTCCTAGGAGGGTAGAATTATTTAGAGGTGACGGTGTCCACCTGTCCCCAGCTGGGAACGTCATGTACTTGAGTTCCCTAATTGCTAGCTTGAGGGCGTTGTTATGATAGGTGTGGGGACCGGAACGTCTGATGATATCGTCGTGTCCTTTGTGGCGGGGGTCCAGTATTGGGGTTAATTAGCATATGTAAATAGGAGTCATCTCATTAAGAGATGGGGAGAACAACCCCATGGCTTTGCATAATATGGCATGTCATGGGGTTGGTTTCCCTGGGGGAGGTGACCTGAGACGGAGGCTGGGCATTATACGGCCCCCCACCGGTGGGCACCTGACACCTTACTCAAGTCCAGAGGGACTATGTCCCCTTTGGCTGCGCAGGACGAAGGGGAGACATTATGGGTTTGTGGAAGGAGTCCTTGAGGATATGCCTAAAGTTAAGGGTTAATATGCTAGGGTTGATACTGGACCCTGATCACAATAGGCGATATCACCCCTCACCTATTCTGGTTTATTGGTTATTGGATTAATAAAGGGTGCGGCCATTAAAATCCATACCATGTGTCCTATCTCTTTATTGGGTGCGTGAACAATGACCTTACTTGCTGCCTTCCAAAGAACCACCAAAAGGAACAGAAACTGGAAGCACAATTTCATGCTTTCAAGTATTTCATACACATTATTAAATTAAAGTAAGAATGTTAGTCTCTTATTGTATCTAGTTTCCTGCCAACTTTTGTTACCAGTGTACATTTTACTATTTTAAAAATTCAGAACCCTTTACTACCTAAGCTACAACATAGCAGGTAATTAATTCACTGGACTTCCCACTTTTATTATTTTCTGAGAGTGATATGTTGGGCCCAGTTTATTATTTTGTAATCATAATTAGCACTAGGCATAAGACGGTAACTCTAAACTTCAGCTGAATCCAAAGTATTTGCAGTCAGCAAGTAATTTCTCCAAGGTAGAGAATGGGCTTGGTGATTCTCATACATGTAGGAAGCATTCAAAAATATGACCAGGTTTATTTTAAAATTTCCTATCAATTTCCTTTATAATAATGTGATTATACAATCCCAGTAGAATTATCCCCCAGCCATTTTACTGCATATTTCAAAGAGTGTAAGAAAAATCAGCATAAAATAGAACTCCACAGCAAAGAATTTCGGAGGAAACACAAGGTGGACCACAATTTTACAGAAATTGTTCTGTGGTCACCTTCCTTACCATTCATGGGCCCACAGACAACCTTCCATCTCATTTATAATTATTACAAAATAATGCTTATTTAAATTCTAGACTTTCTGTTATAAATCATCAGTCAAAACGTTGTCCCTTTAAATACAGAAGTGTTCCATTGTGATGACATCCATTCAGTAGGAGTCTGTATTTAAGGACTTTCACCCTCTGTTTAATTAGTAATCCGGTTCAAAGCCACAGAGCTATGCAACTCCAGTGCCCTTGTAAATGACTGATGAACTAGGGTTAGAGTTCCAAAGACCACAGTGGTTGTAACTACACTGAATTTCATTTAGTATTGTACCATTAATCCACCTTCCTTCTCTCAGTCCCTCTTCACACAGTCAGTTCGGTATGACCTTCTCAGATATTTTGTAACTAAGGGTGATTTCAGACGTTACGCGATCACGGTCAACCACAGACAATCCCCTGTGGTGACGGATGGTCGCATAGCGTGTGTTTACTCGCCGCCAGATGTTCACCATGGTGAACCACCGACGGTGAGCAAATTAACCACGCTTTCGAGGATGGTCTGGGCACCATCTCCGAAAGCGTGGTTAATTGAACCATGGCCCGGAATCGGCGGCCGGTAACATCTGTTACCGCTGCCGATTCCGGGCCGTGGTCCAGACCCCAGGACGGAATTGGGCACAGCGGCCAACGGAGGGAGGGCAGCCTGGGGGACGGGGGTTGTGTAGCTGCACGTTGCGCCATGCAGCCACGCCCCCTCCCCAGATTCCCCGCCGGAATCAGCCGGCTTGTCTATTGACGGGCCATTCTGATTCTGGTGGGGAATCAAAAGGTGATTCCGTGACAGGGCCAATGGGCGTCCCGTCACATCTGAAATCACCCTATGTATCTTCCCTGTAACAGAGGGTGAAAACAGACATGACGCTAACCACCCTTTAACCACCCTTCGTGGTTATTTATGCATGGTGCAGGGCTGTATTGGTGCCCTATGCAGCACTGCAACATGCATAAATGACCACCAAGGGTGGTTAAAGGGTGGTTAGCATCATGTCTGTTTTCACCCTAAGTTACCAAGCTAGTTTCCTGTAACTAAGGGTAATTTCAGATGTTACAGGATCGCTACTCACCACACTGAATCACAGTGGATCCCATGTGGTGGCGGCGATCGCGGTAACGTCTGTTTGAGCCCCGCCATGGGTTCACCACGGTGAATTCCTGGTGGGGTTCGAAGCTAACCACGTTTCTGGAGGTGAGGCCGGCCTCACCTCCAGAACCGTGGTTAGGTTGACCATGATCCGGGACGGGGCTGACAATGGCCATGATGAACATCTGCTTGCCAGTCCCGTCCCGGAATCGGGTCCCAACCATGGGACGGGATCAGGTGCAGCAGCCTGATTGGCCACTGCGCCTGCCCATCTCCCCGAGGGCAGGCGGCCAGGGATGCGTGGGGGGTGGGTGGCCGGGGATGAGCGGCCGCACGTTGCACCATGCAGCCCTGCCCCTCCAAGATTCCCCTCTCCGATCAGGCCGGCACGTCTGATGGACGACCGGTCTGCGTGGCGGACCAAATGGCTCATCATGTCTGAAATTACCCTACGGCCCTTTTCAAAAGGGCCATGGTGCGGGGGGGGGGGGATGGATGTGTGCCGCGGTGGGTTTGCGGCATGTGGGTGGAGGTTACACAGACGCATACCCATCTCCATCTATCCCCCACGCATGGAGCAACCGCCGTTTTCGCCGGTTACTCTGTGCTTGCACCTGCGCACACCCACTGTGATATTTACATGGGACTCCCCCATGCATGCATACGTTGGCACCCACGTGTGCACTGCATGCGCGCGCCTTGTGTAAAAAGGGACTAAGTTAAGCATGTGCACCTGCAACGTCTCAACCTCATGAAAGTATCTCTGTCCCGCCCAATGTCCACCTCACCCTTGTCTCCTCCTCCCTTGTCTCTCTTAGATTGTAACCCCCTTGGGGTAGGAACCTGTCTATACCTATTGATAACCCCAATATAACTCTAAGTACATTGCTGGTGCATAATCATCGTCGTCATCATCTCCTCCATTAGAAAAGCTCCGTTCCTTTTCTTTGTAACCGCTATTCCATCCCACGAATTCTACAGGCAATAACAACCATAAAACACAATACTTGGAAACATTACAAGGTTAGAAATACCACCAAAATTAGCTTTGTCTTTTCATTATTAAAAATTGTGAGTGAACTTTGTTCTGACAAAAGTGGGGCACCCCAAAGCTGTCTGTGCCTTAATCTGCAAAAATGTATCTGACCTCCCCCAAAATCAGAAGACTTGCTTACAAATCCTGAGTTTTTAAAAATAATAAATTTAGGATTATTTTTGTTTGCCTTTTTGTTTTTGAATCTTTGTGGTACACTACAGTAAAAAAAAAAAATGAAGCTGTTCTCTACAACCAGTAAGGCTATAAAATTACTTTTTAATAAATGAAATTCAGTATTATCACAACTTCAGCAGCTGATGCAAGAAACACCCAAACCTGAAAGATTCACAATAGAATTGCCAAGAGATGGCAACCCCAGAGGACACAGTCATGGACTTGAATTAGGTGTAATGCATGAAGTCTCTGTTCAAACTCAGCACATTTCCTCACACTTGCTCTTTCTCTTCTCCACAAACAGTTCTGCCAACACATCTCATTTCTCTGTCTGAAACATCCAACATTTTCTAGGCTTGGATCTCCTCTGGAAATCCCCTGCCAGTTGTGCCAACTTTACTTGTTGTTCTGTGATGTTTACAAATGCGGAGTAGAAAATGGATCCCAAGCTCATTCATTGAACTGAGTCAGCACAGATAATAGAAAGGCACAAGTCTCTATGGTATTTTCAGAAGTGATGCTACCAAGCTTAGACCCAATCCAGGGTAACGGCCGCTACCCCACCCCAGGGTAGACTGGTACCCAAAACAGACATGAAGGTGCGCCTTACCACACTTTGCCCCGAACCATGGTAGCACTTACCACCAGCTGTTCCCCGCGATTTTCCAAGATCACAACTGGTGGTAACTTACCACAGTTTGGGGCAAAGCGTGGTGAACATCTGGCAGCCTCCAAACAGAAGTGGTGGTGGTGCGAACCCAGGGTGGGGTAAAGTGTGGCTAAACGTGGTAGTTAGTTTGGCAATGAAAAGTATAATATGGCAGAAGACTACTTCAAACACCCGGGCTGCATGGCAGGAGGGGCGGGGTATAAATTTATGAAATAAATAAATAAATAAAACACTACCACACTGTCTAGTTCCCACACACCGTTTTTATATTGAGGGCCCAGGATTCTACTGTGAAGTTGATTAATTTTTTAGCATCCCACTGATGTGACGGAATCCAATCACAAACCTTTACCGTTGCATGTTTTTTGCAATATTTAGGTCGTTGCCTTTGTGCACTTGCCTGCTCCAGAACATGATGATCAGGCTTCGTCCTAGGAATCTGATGCCTTGGCTCCCAACCTTGTGCCCAAATTTTGAAAGTAAATCCCTACCAGATTCTCTCTCTCTTTCCTTATCTGGTAACAAGACACTAGCCAAGTTACAACAGCAGGCAAATACAGAAGATTAAATTTACACACTCCAGAAACAGTAAACTATCCTGCCCAGTGGGAACATCAAACTTTCTCTTTACTCTATACACAAATGGGAAGAATATTACACGCTGATGGTAAAGGTGAGTCCTCCATTTCCACCCATTTATTTGTGGTTTTCTGGTCCCTGAACACCTTTAAAACAATCAGTCAAAAATACAAGTTCAGACACTACAAATGTTTATCATTAAGAGGCCAGTCTTGTTGCACCACGTAAAGCATGAGGGCCTAGAACGTGATTCATATCTCCAAAATATCTTCATGAATAAAATAAGTACATTTTAATTGTTTTCTTCCTGTTATAATAATTAAGAAATGTTCTTTGCCAGTTACCTTGAGGTGGCACTTACTAACCTCACATTCACACACACTAAGTTACTGCTGTGGGGAATATGATTTTATCTAACCATTCTGTTTGCTTTGTACATCTGAAAGGAGTAATTTTTTTTCCCTTCACTGATATTTCCACTGGCTTATATCTGTCTCTAGACTGGCTTACTAAAATATTTGAAGGAGAAAAGCAAGAAGCTATCATCGTTTTTCCTGACATTCACCGATTCCTTCTGTTCTTCTTCAATAGAAGAATCAAAGGATTTCTACCTTCTACAAGGAGCTTCACCACAGATGCTTAAACTTCTTTGAGACGTCATCAGTAAGATTTCCTCTTATTTTACACACCTCAACATTATGCAGAACATTCTATTCAAAAGTTTGATAGGAAAATTGATAAAAATGCATGGTTAAGCACTCAGAAGTTAAAAAAGAACAAAGTATGATAACTTAGCTGTACCCCTTTAATTGTGTGATTACTACACAATCTTTGACTCTGCAATCTGTTTCTGAGGTAAAATACAATTCCAATAAATATTTTTTACAAAATAATAAGACTGCAAATTGAAGAACTCTAAGTTATAAAATGTCAGAATTAATATCCCCCTCTTTCCGTAGACAGTGCAAAACCTTGCTGTTTCGCCAGGCCTTTGGTGAGGGAGATGGATGACGGGGGGAGGCTTGGGCTGGGCTGGGCTGGGCTTTTTTATTGCTTTGCTTGGGTTATTTTAATGTTTTTATATTGTTATTATAATGTTTATGTTTTGTTTTTATATTTTGTATTTTTTATGCTATTGTGAGCCGCTCCAAGATGCAGAAGCAGGAGGGGGCAGCGTAAAAATTTGAATGAATGAATAAATAAATAAATAAATAAATATTGCCTGTGTGTTCTTAACCCAGCCCCCTTGTACACATGCAATACAATACACTCTTGACATCATCATGTAAAAAGACTATGGCAAAGAGAGGTATAGATGAGCTACTCTAGATACAATTCCAATGAGCTATAGTCAAATAAAAATCCTTGATGTTCATACTACCTTTTTCACTATCCATCCTGTACTTTGAAGAAGGAAATACTGCTGAACAACAATTAGTGCAAGATGACCGAATTAAAATTTTAAAACTGCATAATCACAAAGATAGGAGGGTCAAAACAGACATGATTTGGGCCCACTTTGGCTCTGGAGCTGGTGGCACGTGTAAACATGCGCTGCCAGATGTTGGCCCAGGATTGCCCAGGCAGTGTTGGCGGCTAGCTCAGGCTATGACCTCCAGACAATCTCTGAGGTCACAGCCCCAGGCTAAGGCTTGCCCGACCAGGACAAAGTGGACCAGCACATCTGTGCAGCTGTGGCTTTCCTGGTCCAGGCCAGGGGTCACCATGGCTGGCTGCCATGACTGTCTGTCATGATGAGAGGTGGGGTGCTGGGAGCACAGGACAGACACGGCCAGCCACCTATTGTGCTCCCGGCCGTACCCAGGCATTGCAGCTGGCAGGACAGCTCCCTGGCTACAGTTATGTTTGTGTCACTTGCGATTTTCTGCCTCAGGATAGCCTGGGAAGCAATCCCACCTGCCGCATGTCTGTTTTTACCCCAACTTGTAACAGCAACCTTAAATTTCATATTGCCTAACTTTTGAGTGCTTGGCTATGTTCTTAAAACAAATTGTTGTTGTGGAATTTTGGTTTGTGTATTAAAAAAAGTAAACAAAGCCACGACACAATTGATTTAATGTACTCACAACTTGGCCAAATCTAAACGAGCTGTCACCAGAACACCTGAAGACCCTTAACAGTCAGAGCTATTTCCAGTGCCAGATTTCCACTCCTGCTATAGAAATGCAGAAATAAAGGTTATCAAGATTTTCAAGTGTATAACTGGAAAAGGTTCCTCTTTCTCCTCATGACCCCAAGATTTCTGTATTCTTTTGGTGCAAATATTGCTCAGTGGTGGCTTTTATGAGGGGTGAGAGCAAACCTTCCAAATTTCAGGCCTAAATCGTGTCAGCAGCTGAAAAGAGGAATAGAGTGGTTTAGAATGCAAAGTATTATGCAAACTCAAATACAGCTAGAATAGATTATCTGAACACACCAAGTTCTGATCCAAAATGTTCATTCCTTCTAAGTATCCTACTGCCTATATACTAACCCTTTACCTTCTACAACATTCATTTGATGTCACCGTTTTACTCACTTAGGCAGCAGAAAAAGCAACCCTGTTTGTAGGCAATGAAAAGCACACAACGTTGACAGGATTCATTTTATCCACTCTGATATCATATGCGCTTCTCAGTAAATTTCCTGTTTTAAAAATTTATTTTTTTATTTTATTTATTTGAAGTCTTTCTATCCCGTGCCCTCTTGCTCACAGAGCAGCTCGGGGCAGCTCACAAGTCAAACATAATAAAATCAACATTTAAAATCAACTCCAAATTTAAAACTCATTAAGGTTCTCTAAAAGAGCGGAACCAGACCGCCTCTCCCCTAACCCACTCCACCCTGCCTGTCTCCCCCTCCAAAGGCCTGGCAGAACAGTCAGGTCTTACACTATCTTCAGAAAGAGGGGCGTTCTGGGGCCAGGCAGGCCTCCATCGGGAGGGAATTCACCAGCCTAGGAGCGGCCACCGAGAACACCCTCCCCATCGTCGCCACTCGGGAAACCCGGGGGACTTCGAGTTAGGCATCCCTGGCTGACCGCAGGGGCACGGCACAGGGCATGAGGCCGTCCCGCGGGTAAGCGGGGCCCAGGTTGTTTAGGGCTTTATAGGTCATTACCAACACCATGAATCGGGCCCGGAAGACAATAGGCAGCCAGCGCAGAGAGCGGAGCACTGGTGTAATGTGATCACGGCGACCCACCACTGTTAGGAGACAGGCCGCCACATTCTGCACCAGCTGTCCAGGTGTGTGTGTTGCAAAAACAGAATGTATTACCACATTAAGAAGAATTTTATGAAAATAAAATCAAAAAAGGAGTCTGTCCTGAAAGGTGCAACAGACACTCTCCTCTCAGCGAAGGACACTCTTTGTACATCCCAGAAATGTGCATGCTCACTTCTCATCACCCTCAACCTCCCTGCTGAGCACCGCTTTCTGACTACCTGGGGATCTCATCTCTGGTCAGGCAGATGGCAACACTGTGCCACCCCTCTCCCCTTGGCAGGCACTGGCTTATGCCTGGCAAAGTGGAGGACGGGGACGGACACGGACACGCACGCGCGCACACGCACACACAGCCTCNCCCCCGCCAACAACGTCCCACCTAACCCTACCTGCCAAATGCTTTACTAAAAAGAAAAGTTTTACACTGCCTCCAAAAGATGCTCAGACCTAGACTCAGACAGACACCCAGGGGACCTCCAAGTTCCCCCAAGTCACAGGGGCGGCCAACCATCATCACCTCAATCGTGTCAGGATTCAGCTTCAATCGGCTTATCCTCATCCAGTCTCCAACAGTCACCAGGCATTGGGTAAGGACCGAGACTGGAGGACCTGGGTCAGATGAAAAAGAGAGGTAGAGCTGGGTGTCATCAGCATGTTGATAGCACTTCACTCCAAGCCTCTGAATGATCTTGCCCAGCGACCTCATATACACATTGAACATGAGGGGAGACAAGATGGAACCGTGCGGGACCCCACGGGAGGTCACATGGGGATGATGAGCAATCACCCACCACCACCCACAGAGAGCTCCGCAACAGGAACCAACAGAACTACTCAAGAGCAGTCCTGCGCACCCCCGACAAATCCTGAAGATGTGTCAACACCACCAGATGATCAATTGTGTCAAAGAACACTGAAAGACTCAACAAGATCTAGCAATTGACAATTCCCCCTGTCGATCTCCAGGCACAGATCGACCAAGGCCATAAGCACAGTCTCTGTCGCCAGGATGATCCATGCCAGGCACAGATCAACCAAGGCTGTAAGCACAGTCTCCATGCTCGGACAAAAGCCTGACTGAAATGGGTCCAGGAATCCGATGGCATCAAGATGAGCCTGGAGATGTCGGGCAACCACCCATTCAATAACCACCCCTTAAAAGGGAAGGTTAGAGACAGGGCAATAGCTGGCTGGGGAGTCAACATCTAAAGATGGTTTCTCAAGCAAGGGCTGGACAAATGCATTTTCCAGGCAGCACTTAGCAGCAGTGAGAAAGATAAAGGGAGGGGGGGAAATGGTAATGGAAAACATATCAGCAGCATACGTCCCAAGGTCTCTCTTTGGGTGCTGGATCACAGTATCCCTCTTCTGAAGAGCCAGAGATTTCCGGAAAGAGACAAGACAATAAGTATTCAGGCCTCAGGCACCATGCTCTTTCCTGGATAGCTCCCAGGAAAAGCACTTGAGAAGACAATGGAAGGACAAGAAACTAAGTAGAATGATAAGCAGGAGAGCTTCTGCACTGGGAATGTTGAGAAGTGTGTGTGTGTGTACACGCATTAGGGTCTGAGGCTTATTTGCTGAAGGGTGGAGCTTACTCATTGAGGGGGTGGGGCTTGTCCCTCTGGCAGCCTTAAATGCTGAAAGATATGCAACAGTGAGATCAGGGAGGGGAGAGGAACAAGGGACACCCTGGTTCTGCCTCCTCTCACCCGCACTTGTCAGGAAAAGGGAGCTTCTGTTGCTAGCAAAGCTCAAAGGAGGACAAGGTGGGGCATGTTGGAGAGCTTCTGAGGGCACAGAAAACTCCTCTGTGACTCTATGTTTGGTAACAGGCCTGTCACAATATGATCTCCAGACTGTGAAATTAATTTTGATGCCGGCTAAAACATTTCAGGTCTTCACATGATCCACAGGCCATTTAGTCTGTATGCTGGGTAATGCAGCTCATCTTGTTCTTCTTTAATGGATCAGATTACTAACAGAATATGAAAAGAAGGTTTTCAATATGCTCCTTCTCAGGACTCAAGTCAAAAGTATTCACTTAAAGAATTAAAAGGATGATTCACCTCAAATGGAAAGGCGAGTTCAGTGCCCAAGGGAACTTTCACAGTACAAACCTTACAATGCTGGAAAGAGATGCATTTAGGTTTTGACAAGAAGACAACAAAAGTTAATTAGCAAGTATAAAGAATATCATTGACCAAGACTTAACATTTACTATAAGGCAATTGCTTGAGAATACAGCTTTAATTGTACATACATATTTTTATTCATTAAGATGAATAACCAATAAAATCCCACACTATGGTGTTCCAGCCTCATAATACATTAATAAAGTTTCTTAAAGGTTTTGGCAGGGGGCCAGCACAGTCCATTAACTCCTTGCAAGTTGTAAAAAGAAGTAAAGTCATTTCAGGCTGCTTTGTGGTTATGAATGAAACAGCAGGCAGTCTGTATGGAAATGTCACTTTGGATATGGCACTGGTAATGGATGCTCTGCTGCTCAATCAAAGCAGTATGGGGATAAGTTAATGCACTGACTCACAATCTAAACCCTGATGCATTGCAAAACTAATTTAGTTAAAAGTGGAGGGAAAATGGTAAAAGGTTCCAAGTAATGAAGATTTGTTTATTTTGCTAATAGACTGTCACACTGCATCTGGGTAAACTTGCCCACTGTGAAACTAAAAATTATATCATTCATTTTCAGTGATTACAACTGTTTTGCTCCAACTGCTTAATAAAGCCTAGAACATTTTTGATCCTTCTATTAAAATTTAGCAAATAAAATTCTGTTTGCTTGCATTTCAAAACCTTAACTTTTTTTTCTGCACTCTTATACAAAGGAGCATAAATAACTTCAGCAATTGGTAACTAAGTGGCTGTCTTTAACTTTGTCTAACAATTTGAATTAAAGTGCTATACTTTCCCCTTAAGCTTTATAATACCATCTGCTCTTCTTTTTCATGACATTACAAACATTTCCCTTTGGAGACGGGATTTAGCATTTTGCATTCTATAGTGAAAAAGCCAAACCTGAATGGAGCTGCATATATTGAGAGACAACCAATATCCTCCAAGAGGAGAAATGAATGAGTGGCAGGATTAAAATATTCTTAATGTGCTGCTCCCCACCCTTCAATTGCTATACTGTCGAGTTTAATAAAAATGTACTAAGAACTAAAACAGGCTATAAAACAAAACTATGATCAAGAATATTTCTGGAAAACAAGATTAAATGAAAAACAACTTGTGTGACAAAAACTGCTTTGCTTCTCAGCGTGCAATATAATTGCATAATCTGGACACTGGTAGAGTGACAGTGAGCTGCAGGAATTTTTAACTTTTAGAATGTGAAGCTAAAACTAGAAAATTTCAGCATACAGATATTTTTGTGGAGTCTTCAGAGGTCAACAGCTAATCAACCGGAGTGATGTATTAATCTTTCACCTTTGACATCCCGAGTACAAGTGTGGCTTAAATCATAAATGCAAGTCATTTGTCTAGCACCTAGTGGGAATTTGCCACATTACAAAGCCACAAGATATGTTTGAAAATTGTTCAGTCTTCTCAGAGGCCAGGCTATGCAACAGAAGAGGTGTTGAGCAAAGGGGTAAAGTGAAACAACATTGGATTCATATGAAGCTGACACAACACATGACACTGTTATACCAAATTCTTACAAATTGAGTTGCCACTGTAGAGTGAGTCATTTTTCTTCAAAGACTAGTTAGCAGTTTAAGTCTGCCAATGGATTTGAGATTTTTTTTAAATTGCCAGTCATCACTACATTTATATTATTTTAGTATATATAAATAACTAGCCTCCATAGACTATACATATATATTATATTTACCCAAACAAAAAACTTTACAGTTTAAAAAACTGTTAAATGCACAAGTTTTTAAAACAAACAACTTTCCTCTTCAAAAACGTTACAAAATCATTTTGACTCTCGCTTAAACTCCCCCAAAAATACAAATTTATTACAATTACAATTCAAAAAACATTTGACGCCATACATTTCAACAAGACAAATGCCAAAAAGCATAGAAATTATTTCATAATTTTCTAGGAATATTTCATATTTTATCATCATCAACATAAATGTAATATGTACTTAATTCCTTAACATACTTATTCATATTTATCAATAACTAAACTTTAAAATCTTTTCATTATTAAACTTTATCGTAATTAGATAATGAACAATTTTTTCAGAGTGCATTAACTCTGTCCTTTACATGTATAGAAATTGTATACATTTCATACAATAAACTGTTAACAATGTTAGTGTACAGAACTTTATATAATTTGCTGTATAGAATGCAGTTCTGCAGAAACAGAGTTAATGCACTCTGAAAAAATCGTTCGTTGTCAAATTATGATAATTAAAGTTTAAGAATGAAAAAATGTTAAAGTTTAGTTATTGATAAATATAAAGTAAGTATGTATGTTAAGGAATTAAGTACATATATTACACATTGATG
>QEPC01008421.1:2003835-2048033 GCA_003113815.1 Sphenodon punctatus | reverse complement strand
TGATTATATGGGGGCTGGGGCACAAATGAACTAGTTATTGGGTGAGGGCAGCATGAACTGATTGTGGGGTGTCTGGTGTGTTTGATAGCAGCACCTTTGGACAGGTCACACCGCATGCATGCGCAAGGCACTGGCAGCACTGACAGCAAAAAGCAACAGGCCCTGGAGGCCAGACTGGCTAAACTCACTCCCCTCCTCCAGTAAGGCAGTGGATGCAGTCAGTCTCTCTGTGCTTGCCTCACTGCCCGTCCGGCTGCCCCTGCAGTGGAACCACTTCTGAGGAGTGGTGGTAGACGCTCGGCTGGGGAGGTGGGAAGCAATGGGAGGCCATGCTTGTCTATAGCCACAGTTATAACTCCTAGCTGCTGGATTTTGTATATTTAGAAGCTGTCAGCAGGCCCTGCCCCATCCCTTAAGCTCCACCCACTTTGGGTTTTCAGAGCGCGCACACGTTTTGCACACACGCACATGAGGGGCCCATAACTGAGGCTTGAGCCCGGGCCCTTCTCAACCTTGCTACGCCCCTGAGTCATCACTTTTTATTTTCTAGATGGATCTTCTTCAAACTTTGCACATATGATGGTTCCCACAAAATTTAGCCATGGATACATTTTCAGAAATGTAGCTCAAGCTGTTTCCTCAAAATCAGGGCTTCAGCAGTCCCCTTTATAATGGAGAGTGGTTGTGCATTTAACTTTCTTGCAGCGACTGCTGCAAGAAAATGCAGCGACTGCTACAAGAAAATACACACTCAGACAATCATAAAATGCATTATACATATGTACTATACCATAATTTTACTATCTGTATACAAGATTAACTTTGAAGTAACTTATCTCTCTCTATTATATATGCACTGTTGTTGCTATATACAAACTGCCATACATCCACACACAAAAGCACACAACTTGTGCATTACATGATAGCAAACATACAGTTACAGCTTCTGTTTGATTCAGGGCAAAATTAAATAACCTGGCTATCTTAAAGGTTTTTAGCTTGGCTAAACGAAGGTGAAGTAAATATGCACAATACCTAGTTTAATCATGCGTCTCTAATAGTCTTTATAGTAAATCTACTATAAAATATATAATGTGAGCTCCATTCTGCTCCACTCACATCAATGCAAATTTCAGAAATTCCACCAACTTCAAAAATGTACAGAGGCGCAAAGAAGTGAACAATTTGGCCCACAGAACACCATCACCCACTACTCAAACATAGCCACGTCTAGGATACAAGGCAACTGTTTAACCACACATAAAGAGATGGCGACAAAGTAATTCAAATGATAGCTTTTATTGAATCAGCTTCTGCAAACTTTCAGGCCGCACAGGGCCCTTAAAAACAGAGGTGCAACAGTTGAACCTAACCTTACAAATGCAAACTATCAAGAGTAGTGCTTACTTCTATATGTAGTCTTATTCAAGTCAATTGACTGCTGAATGCCTAAAGCAGGAAGAAAATGATGCATGAACTTACCTCAAAAGGTCCTGTTCTCTAGAAGCAAGGTAAACACAGCCTTACAATGACCTTGCCTTGATGAAGAATACCTTATCTAACTGAAACCACTGAGAGAATTTAAGGTGGACAGAATGCATTTGTCAAAAACCCATGCTTAATCTTTTAGAGTAGTCTTCAAAAACATTTAAGTAATTTCTCATCTCCATCTTTCTATAAAGCCAAACTGCTTTAGTACAATAACTCCCACTGCAAGGACCTCAGAAGAAGTAAAATGTTAAAATAATAAAATGACAGAAACCTCTGAAAACAACAACTGAACTAGTTTCCAGAATGCAAGCAAGTGTGACCCAACGAAAAGCTGCCATGAGCCTGTTCCAGCTCTCCATGCATCACGAGATAGCAGAGCTACAACTTCTCTTTTAGTACATTGCCTGTTACAGGTTTGGGGCTGGGTTACTTTTAACTTTGGTTTGGATTTGTTTTTCGTGTGGGCCATAGTCGTTTCTGTAGTAACTATCCTACAAAATGGATAAAGTGAGCTCCATTCTGCTCCACTGGCTTAAATTTGTTGGTGGAAGAATATGACCAAAAAAAAAAGAAGTAAACGATCAGTCAGCAAGTTGTTTCTATACATTTTGAAATAGATACTGGCTCTTGAAAACTGCTCTGAGAACTGGAAAGTAAAAAGCAGCCCAAGACAGAGATAGATATTTGTGTGCCGAGTGCTCTTTTCTGGCCGTACTTAACATTAGCCAGCCAACTAGCCTGTCACAAGAATGGTAGAGAAAGATGCCATATTACTATATTCATTTTCATGTCTGCTATTCTTAATGCTTCACGTTTTATAAAGACATGAGACAAATTCTGCTTTGATTGTTCACTGGCTTATGTCCATTAAGAGAAGTTTATTTAGGTAGTGATTTGAGAACATTTTGAGCAAGTCCAAAATAATTTCCTTACAATGTTAGATTTTAAGATTAGGCACTTGTCACAACCAGTTATTTTTTAACATTAAATTTAAACATTTCTTCTTTACCCCATCTTCTCATCCATCAATTCAGACTCTGATGTCAGGACAACATTCAGCTGGCTGCACAAAGAACCATCACAAGGACACTTCATCTGGATCAGTAATCTAAACTTAGATTTGATGGCTTCCCAGTGTCATTGAGTAGCATAACAGTGGGTTCTTCTATGGATAGAATCAAACAGGATGATAGCCTGCTGGGTTTGTGTTCAGTCCGTGCAGCCCCCAATCACGTTTAGTGCGTCCAGCCTAATAAACAGGCAGCCCCCTGTTCATATTTCATGTGCTTGTGTCAGCTTCTACCAACCAGTGGCGTTAGCGATCTCCCTCCCCGCAGACACCTTTCAGCTGAGAGGTGAGGTTAGCGATCTCCTTTCCCCTCGAAGTCTCCCTCGCCACCTCTCAGCTGAGAGGCTGCAGGGGGAAGGAAACTGCGGGGGGGGAGGGGGGAAGAGTGCCTCTCTGCTGAGATGGCCACAGGAGAGGGAGGTTGCTACCACTCCCGCCTCTCAGGTGGCCGGGCATGCTAGCTAGATAGGACTCTATGTGCTGGCAGACCTAGATGCCAGTGTGAGTCTGCAGGCAAACCTAATTGACAAGATAGACACAGACACCCATTAGCCCTGATTGGTCCACATGGTGGGCCCACAATGTTCCTCCCTAGACTCCACCATGCATGGCGGCTCTGTGGTAACCATGTGGCGGATGCCTAATGGATGGGCATGTGAAAACTCACCTGGTAAGGGCTAATGCGGGCTATCGTCTCATTTGATTCCACCCTATAGCACTCACTACAAGTTTGGCTATCTGCCTCAAGACTTTTGCTGTGCTCCTCAAAATAACCAGATACTGCAACAATATAACAAAGCATTTGAACATAATTGTTTATGAAAGACAGAAGACATTTCAAGAGGCCAGGTTTATCTAGTAGTCTGGGAGGAGATGGGATGGGGGGGGATTTTATATTATATTTTAATTGAATTATTATTGTTATTTTGTTTTTATTTGTTGTAAGCCACCCCGAGCCAGCTGTGGTTGGAGAGGGCAGGGTATAAGAATTTTAAATAAATAATATTTTAAATATTAATAAAATATAAATAAATAAAAATTAAATAAATAAATACTCGTGGGGAGCCAAGCTCTCAAACCAGCATCTCTAGGCTTGTAGACCAGCTGTCAACACCACAGTACCACTGCTGTGACTTTGGCCCAGAATTTGCCTTGTAGGCCCCTCTGTCCTAGAGATGCCACAACAATGCTCTTCAGCCCACTGATTGGTGATCGGCTGGGATAAATGTCCACCTAGCAGGAACAGGAAGCTAGGTGGAACAATGCTTGGGCCTCTGTTTCTGGCCTTCTTTTCCAGCCCTGCTTTTGGTCCTGTCTGCCTGTTCATAGTCCTGGTCCCAGTCTTTTGCCTGTGCCTGACCTGAGCCCCATTCCTGCCTCTGCTGTGGACCCACTCCTATTCCCAACTCCTCCCAGACCAGGATCTGATCCTTCAAATTTTCCTATGTTCCAGAATGCTGGCGGTAGTATAGATTAGCAACCGCTGAAAGCAATTACTGAACTGGAGTTTAATTGTGGATATGCCTGATTGTGCTGGGGTACCTATGGCTTAAAATCTATGCATTTATAAGTACAATTTGATTTTTTATAAATGTGAAAAAGACATTCACTGTTGACTATGAAATTATTTATTTATTTTATTTATTTATTTAAACAAATTTATATCCCGCCCCTCCTGCAATGCAGCCCGGGGCGGCTCACAACATAAGACAATTAAAACAATAAAATACATTAAAATTCAGATAAAAACAATCAAATATTCAATATAAGTATTAACAGGGCTAGACAAAACAAATGGGTAGGGGATTAAAAAAAACCTCCCTACCCTCCCCCAAAGGCCTGGGCAAACAGCCAGGTCTTACAGTTCCGCCGAAATGTTAGAAGGCTTGGGGCCAGGCGAGCTTCCTCCGGAAGGGAGTTCCACAGCCGCGGCCCCACTACCGAGAATGCCCTCTCCATCGTGGCCCCCCGTTTAACATGGGGGACCTCCAAGAGGGCACTCCCGGCAGACCGCAGGAGCCGCCCTGGAGCGCGAAAGGCGAGGCGGTCCCTAAGGTATGAGGGGCCAAGACCGTATAGGGCTTTATAGATCATCACTAGGACCTTTCAAATTAAAGATTGAAAAAAAGTTTCTACACAAATTAACAGCTGTTGTGAAAAAGCAATGCTGGTTTCCATTATAATTCCAGGCTTGTTTGCAGACATGTACTGGAGTTGATTGGTGTCTCAGCAGCAAAAAAAATAAAATTAAAAAAAATACTGATAGGTCAAGAATCAAGTTTTAGTGATCTAAGCCCTCCCCTTGCTCTCATCTGATTTCTCTGTGGGCACCCCTCAGAAAGAAATAAACAGCAAATGTGCAGAGCATACATAAGATGCTGGAATATAAAAAGAGCTGCATACAATTTAGACCAGTGGTCCATTTAGCCTCCTATTCTACCTCTTAACAGAAACAGCTGCTTACAAAGAAGCTATGAGACTGCCATAACAAATAATCGTACAATAACATGCCTATGTGAAATGTTCCCTACCAATCTCATTCAGTTAGTCATTAGCTTATGTCCTCAAACATGAAGGTTGATTATTGTGTATTGTTGAAGACGTGAAGGCTGCTTTAGTAACTTTTCTAGAGAACTGCTGACCATTTGCTAATCACTGGCTATCCAGTTCTGTTCTCCTGTGGCTCCACAAGACTGCCATACTGGTGGCCTGTTGATCCAGAGATGTAGCATACAAGAAGTGGCAAAGAGCTATTGAGATTCGCATAGACGTGGTAGGAAATAATAGCCATTCAGATTTTGGATGTTTCTAAAAAGAAAACACTACATGCACTGCAAGTTAGTGCTAGCATATGCGGACGTTCCTTGTGATCGATTTATTTATAACTTCTTTAAGAGTAGGCGGCTACTTAACTAGTAAAGCCAGACCTTTAACTCTACCCAGTTGTGCACAAACTATATCCTCAAGTGCTCCTACAGAGCAAATGTGACTATAATAGAGAAGTGACAGTTATGTTGTGGTACTTGCTATGGAAGCAGCCTACTAATTATGTTGTTAGAGCCCGCAAAGAGTTAGTGTTGCAACTTTGAGTTGCTTCACACCCCCAAGTTATGTTCTCTGGAAATTCGAGGGAACATAAAACTCTTTTTTTTTAAAAACAAAACTGTTTTTACTGGAAATATTACATGTACGTGGCATACATTTTTTTTGTTTTCAGTAACACATCTATATAGTTATTACATTTCTGTTATTAGCACATTTCAGTTCCCTAGCAACCTCTGGTGGCACAATACACTGTGCTTTCTAATGGAGATGGAAACCAGGCAAATTTAAACTAGCTCTGTGTGCCAGGGTATAATCCTGCAATCTGAAATGAAACCTGTAATTCCAACTGCTTCCCACATCTAAACTTTCATCAGACTGGGCTTTATGTTAAACCAAACCACCACCACAAGGTTTTAATAAGAGGAAAGTGAAACTCCCAAATTTAAGCTTGAATTTCTACTTATTTTGGTTACGTTATGTATGTATTTACAGGAGTACAAAATTAGTATTATTATTTTTTTTTAAAAACAAATCCTTGCTTTGGGCATCATTCCAGCTATATCTTTTGGATAGAGACATTAAAAAAGGCTTGTGGTTTGGCTCTTACTGTTTGATTGGATGACTTCTACAAACACTAATTCATTTAGAACCTTTCATCGTGATTATACTGTAAATCTCAAAGAAATTAGTTCTATCACAGCTCAGCCCTATTCATAACCTACTCTTCAACTGAAAATGGTTTACCACTTTGAGGAATTTGAGAATGGATAGCTCCCAGCAACATTGTTCCAGGTATATAAATCATCTTTAAAATACATCCCATTAATTTTATTTCAACTCCAATGCTGATCTTATGTGAAAGTATCCTTTAAATCAGAGGTGGGGAGCCCCTAACTCATGAGCTATATCTGGCCTGTGGCTGGTTTTTATTTGGCCCCTTTCCAGTTCCTGGAACTGGCCCATGAATCCAACCCACAGGAACAAAGGTGTGTACTCAAGGAAAGGGTTTAGAACCATGGCACAGATCCATGATCTAAGATCCTTTCCTTCTCCCATTCTGACCACACCCTTTAGACAAACAGCTAAAACAATGGAGGTTTCAGACGGACAGGAGTCCCACCTCTGCTCCACCGCACCCACGGGCGGCCTATCCATCTAAAGGTGGGCCTCCAGATGTGCAGGTGGAGCAGAAGCAGAGCAGACTGTCTCTGCTCCAGGGGCAGCCCAGCCGGTGGCACTCCAGACCACCCTAGAGCACTGCCAGCAGAGTGGGCTGGCCAAACCCAGGACACCAGCTCAAGGTGGAGCCGTGGTCCATCTGCTCAGAGGACGGCCACTGCAGCTATGCTCTTGGCTGGGTGCTGCCCTGGGCAACACCATGGAGTTGTGGGCAGGAGCCCAGAGCATCGGCCGATCCAATAGTGTGGGGGAGGGCACTGCCGTATACGCGGATTGTGGGTTGTGGCAGCTGCCACAGTCATTTAAAATGGACCCAGGCAGGGCTGCAATCTGACACCCCCGGAGCAGGTCTGGGGGTGGCTAGTCCCACATCTGTCTGAAAACACCCAATCTTACTTCTCTTTTACTCTGAGCTGTGTGAAGTAAGAGAAGTAAGCTCTAATTATTCCTCACCGCTCCCCGTCAAACAGCAGGTAACGGTAGGGTGGCTATACCTCCCCTTTAGAAGAGAACATACATGATGCAGGGCTTCACTGGAACCAATGCAGCCCTGCTGCAACATGTATTTTTCATAAGCGTCCTCTTTTAATTAGTTAATTAAATTGAAGTAGCTACTTTGGATTACCTCTATTTATCATATCATGGCCTCAGTGTGCTCCCCTCAACTCCTACCCAGATGCGGCGCTTGTACTAAATTTCAAAGTTCCTCATGAAAGGGAAACGTTTCCCTACTTCTGCTTAAACGCTAGGGTATTTCCAAAAATGAACAGACTAAAATAGAAGAGTGTGATCCTACTCTGCAAACTGATTGCTTAAAAAGGACAACTTCTTACTCAACAGTTTCCTCTATGTATTCAGAGTCATAGACTATCTGCCAACTTGTATGTCCCGGGATAAAATTTTTGGAAGTCCTTACTTTCTCACTGAACTGTACTGCTACTGAAAATAATGGGAGTATTACCACTGATTAATTGTGAATATAATTAGGTCAAAATGAGAGTTTTCTATCCCAAAATATGATAATACTTTTTACTCTGGTTAGAAATGCAGAGTGATCATAAATCTAGAGGACTAAAACTGATTCCCTTTCAGGGCAGTTCTTACCTCTGTGCACCAGGGGGAGGGTGATACAAAAATGAAATAAAGTGAGAGCACTGTTTGAAGATAAGAACTGGCAGTGATCAGGAAAAACTATCAGAAGAAGATCAGGAAGAATTATTATCAGGAAGTCAATAGATTACTGTTGAAGAACCAAGACCTGACAGTGATCAGGAAGGCCAATTCCACCTGAGTAAAAACATCATTTATGCTGGTACCAAATCTGTTAACACAATCTATTTTGACTGTATGTAAAGAAAAATCCTAAGTGAAAAATTATTTACTCTACCGCCATTGTGCGATAGAAAGCTTAACTCACTTAACAGTTGGTTCTCTTTTCTGAAGGTATATTTTCCACCTTCCTCCCTGTATGATATTTATTAATGAGAGGTTTATAACAGGTTTTAACTTAAGAATGACTGCTGATGGTGAAGTGCAGTAATTATATGCTTTATGACAAGACACGAATGTGCATACAAGTGAACTATATAAAATGCCAACGTAATCTCCTGCAAATAAGACTGTGTACTTTTGAAGCTGCCAGATCTTCAGCTCTGGTTAACAAAACCCTTTTCTACTTGTGCCTCAAACAAGAATGGATGCTTAACAAATGGAAGGACTAAAATCTTTCTTCCTCTCTTGTTCGCAAAATACAGTATTACAAGACTTAAGGATTTTGAAATGCCACAATATGATTGAAAGGCTGTGTGAAGTAGGAGACGTCTCCTCTCATAATAACAGCCATATCTGAAAGCAAGTTCAATGAAGCCCAGTGAGATACATCGTTATTTATTAGATTAAAATGAATTCAAAAAAATAACAGACAACCTAGGCAGAGAATGAAAAGAGGAAGGGCTGTGCAGTTAAACCATCCACAGGTTTATTTTTGTTGTTGTTTTTTGTTGTTCTTTTTAAAAAGCAGCAACTAGTGGTAGGCAAAGTCAATAGTATTTGTGCTGTTTCTGCATAGCTGCATCTTCTCATACAAGGGCCACTTCTGGACTATAATGAGACTATGTAAAGCATCTGCTTAGGGATTATGGATCCTGCAACACTGAATGTTCAGTTCAATATAAAATTATTATTATTATTATTTATTATAAGTATTTATACAGCGCTAGCTATGTACCCAGTGCTTTACAAAGAATAAAATAGACACGGTTCCTGCCTGAGGGCTTACAATCTAAAGACAGGGGGAGGGGAGACAGGGAAGGGGGAACAGATGGAGAGACAAGGGATGCAACATTCATGAGGTGAGAACTCAGGTACACGTTCTTGGCTTGGTTTCAGTAAGTTGGGAGTTTGCAGATAACAGGTGGGGGATAAACCTGGGTGGAGATGTTTAGCAGGAGTTCGGAAGGGCAGAGTGGAAGAGGTGGGTTTTGAGGAGGGACTTGAAGGTACAAAGGGAGGGGGCAAGGCGAATGTGGGCAGGGAGGGAGTTCCAGGCGTGCGGGGCAGCGAGGGAGAATGGACGAAGGCGGTTGGGGGAGCAGGGGAAGCGTGGGAGGGTGAGGGAGGGGATGGAAGAGGAGCGGAGTGCTCGAGCAGGGGTTCGGAGGGAGATCAGGGCAGAGAGGTAGGGGGGAGTGAGGTTATGAAGGGCTTTGTAGGTGAAGACGAGGAGCTTGTCAGAATACGCTCAGGAAGAGGGAGCCAGTGGACATAGGAGAGGAGAGGTCAAAGTGTGGTCAAAGTGACAGACTAGGTGGATGATCCTGGCAGCAGAGTTTTGAACAGTGATGAGGGAAAAAAGGTAGGAGCGGAGAAAGCCAGCGAGGAGGAGGTTACAATAGTCAAGGCGTGAGATGACATGGGCGTGCATGAGAGTTTTGGCAAAGGAGACAGACAGAAAAGGGCGGAACTTGGCAGTGTTGTGGAGGGAAAAGTGGCAGGATTTGACCACGGAGTCAATGTAGGGTTTGAAGGTAAGATGCGAGTCAGGGATGAAGTCCAAGCTGCAAGCCTGGGGGACAGGGAGGATGGAGACCCCATCACAGGGAAGGGAGAGGAAGGATTTGAAGGGAAGATAAGGAGTTCAGTTTTTGCCATGTTCAGTTTGAGTTGGCGTTGAGATATCCACGCGGAGATATCGGAGAGACAGTTGGTGAGACGAGCTTGAACAGAGGGGGAGAAGGAAGGAGTGGAGAGAGAGAGTTGAGTGTCATCAGCATTTAGGTGGTATTGGAAACCGTGGGAGGCAATGAGTTTGCCTAGGGATTAGGTGTAGATAGAGAAGAGGAGAGGGTCAAAGATGGAGCCTTGGGAACCCCGACTGAGAGGGGTGGGGAGGAGTTAGGATAATAGTTTACATATTTTGATTACCTCACTGAAATCATATTTTTTTTAATCAAGTTGAAACCTATGTCAAGAAGTAGAGGAAAGTGGCTGACATGTTGAACTGTGACGGATAATATGATAATTATATATTCTAGAACAAAGGTGGACAAATAGCGGCTTGAGAACCACATGTGGCTCTTAGGCAGCTATACTACGGCTCTTGCAGGAAGTGGTTGCTTGGGGACATGTGTGTCCATACGGCTCCCTCAGGAGCAAGAGAAGCCAAGTCACTATTCCGGGCACTGAAGCCCCATAGGGTCCTCAGGAGCAAGAAAAGCATGCCCTATGCCACTATTGCTGCTGCCTGAACCCACCAGACCACCTGGAAGCTAGATTGTTGATGTGAGGAGAGGGAGTTGGAGGAAGCTGCACTGCTCCTTCCAAGTATCAGGAGAAATCATGATCGGCTCTTGACAATACGATAATTCTGGTATGTGGCTCTTGAGCTTGGGAACTCTGCCTGCCCCCAACTAGAATCTTACTAGCTAGATAGATTGCAGCTTTCAAGAGCTAAAGCGTTTTTGTACATATTTGAAGTTTGTCTATTTGCTCAGTTCACCATTAAGGGTTCACTTCTCAAAGTACCATACCAACGCATGCCCCATTCACTGCAGTGAACTTGTGCCAGCTCAGACAGATAAGAATATATCATTGTTGTCAAGGAAAGCTAGTTATCTGAGGTCGGGGGGAAATGTTTTATTCATAGTTTCTATAACTTTTCTTTTGCTTAAATGGTCAGTTGCTTAACTCTGTACTTGTCATGCTCCTCGTCAAACAGGGCACACATCAATTCTAAACTTGTTTGTTTAAATTCTCAGACAGTAGTCATTTAGAAATATTATTTGTTCTTGAAAACTGTTTATAAAGCCATAAGACAAAGGGCCAGTCATTTAGTTCAGTTTACGGAAGCTTGAACATGAAAATGTTAGCAACTATGACTAAGTAAATTTACAATACAGATTACAGAGAAGACAGAATCTGAAAAAAGCTAAAACCTTCAGAAAGGACTAGTAGAGTGAAAGAGAGATACAATGATGGCTTGCTAGCCATCTATAAATATCTGAACAATACAAATACCTAGGTGAGAGAGAAATTGTTCACTGTAAGTGAAGTAAAAAGAATGAATCTTATAAAGGGAATATAGTCTAGATTTCAGGAAGAGTTTTCTTGAGCTCTTTAAAACTGTGGAGTCTTATCCCACAGGAAGGGAGATGGATGCATCATCCCAGGTGTCTGAGGAAGGAGGAGAAGTTATAAAGTGGTTAGAGGCCTATGGATGAAAGTAATTATAAAAAACTGCGTGCTACCTTATCAGCTGAAAAAAAATGCTGATGGGAAATAGTGAGAGGATGAATGATAACTCCATCAATCTTTGAAAAAATTGACACTTAAAAAAACACAATATGATTTCTACTGTTTAGACACTGGTGTCATTAGAAATCATTTATTTTAGTGGCTAAAGCCAAATACAAGAAAAATCCAACAGTTACTGGAGCTGACAAAACTATACCTGATGTATTTTTTACTTTATTTAAAAAAAAAAAAAAAAAAAAAAAATGTTTTTTTTTTTTTTTTCTAAAGCTTATAAGTAACGTGACCAGCTAGCAAAAGTATGGTTATAGATATCAATTTTTCTGCAGCAAAGTGGAAACTCTTATTTAGCAAGACTGCAGTGAATGCTCACTAAAACAATGTGTTTAAAATTCATGTTTGATGCATAAGGCAACTACTAACCACCTGAGGTTAGGAATCTACTAATCTTATGTACTGCCCAGGACAGCCATAAGTGTTTTAGCCCAGAGAGTCACAAATTATGAGTCTGGTCCTGAACTGGGTCACATCATCTGTGGATGAGGTCAGGATCCAAACTGAGATTTCATATATTTTGCATATCAATTATATTTTTATCTAAAAATGTGGTCACCCAGGCCAAAAGCTTGGGAACGCTTGTTTTGGACCCACTGATTTCAATGTTGAAGTGCTGCCCGAGGAGAGATGTTTCACTGAGCTGGAGCCCATGAGTCCTTACCACATCCAACAGAAAAGGGCCTTCTTAAAGTCTGGCAAACTGAAGCTGCTTTTAGACAGGCACAGCGAACATGCTGTATAAAATCACGCTGCATGTAAATATCCCGCGTGTGGTATTTAGACGTGACATTTCACGTGTTAAAGCCAGTTGCACATTCTTTTATAGGCGCTAATTAAATACCTCAACACTGAGGTATTTAATTTGCCTGTTCGCTGTGCATGTCTAAAAACAGCTAAGGAAACAAAATAATAATTCTGTGGGGTTTCCAGAGCCAGCTAGGGAACCATAATCTTCCACACTGGTCACTTATCTAGGTCATCTCTAGCTCAAGTGCCACCTGACCTTTCATCAGTCTCCAGCAGCTGAAATCCTCATATGCAGAACTACTTCCATATGTATAATTAATTTTTGTTCTTTTAAGGGAAAAAGCAAGGGAGAAAAAACAAAGTAACATTAAACAAGAACAATCTTAAATAAAACAAAGATTAATGATTAAAGGATTATCAATTGTTCATACAGTTATGTGCCCCTTAGGGATGAAGAATAAGGTAGAGTTAAATGTTTCACTGCCAACACCTTAAGCAGCTATTTTGGAAATAATTTTGGCAACATTTGAGGGGAATTTATCTCTCAAAAATCAACAACTTGGTAGCTAGGCAAGTGGCCAGCAAAGATTGCCGAGATCAACAACATTTTGTATTTATTTATATCTTCAAATTTAAGTACTTCAAACAACTTGAGCCCTGCTGGCTATACATACTACTACTAGGTTTATTTCCTAGTTCCTAGTATAATTGCCCTTGCCCTAATTTTCTGTCTCATTCCTTCTTGTTTGTTACACCCCCTTTTTGCCTCTTGTTTGTCTCAAAATCTGATTGTAAACCCATTTATTTACTTATTTTTATTTATATCTCACCCTATCCCCTGAGGCTCAGGGAGGCTCACAATAAATACTTAAGTAAAAATACATCTACAAATATAAAATACATAATTAAGAACTAAAAACTAAAAACACCCGCCTCACCTCTCCCAAAAAACTATCCCTGCCCATTAAATGTCTAGCTGAATGAATACAAATATAAAATAATTAAAACCCTACGAAACTAAAAACACCCTATCCCACTCCCCCTAATCTATCCCTGCCCACTGAATGCCTGGCCAAATAAAAAGGTCTTACACTGCCTCCAGAAGACACTTAAGCTAGGGCTCCATGGGAGTTCCACATCTGTGGGGCAGCCACCGAGAATGCTTCTCTGCAGGCCTGAGTCATATGAAACTGGGCCAATGATGGAACCCGCAAGAAGGCACCCTCACAGCAAATCCAGGGGCGACTGCCCCAGGCCCCGCTCTTTCTGAGGACCCTGCAGTGGCCTCTATTTTCACCAGGACAGGTGGTGGGGGCATCACTCCCTCTCAATGGGACCCCAAACATGACCACCTTTAGGGCACCAGAGGTTGCCCCCAAGGGGGAGGCCAGCAGGACCCCCACATTTTATCTTCGGCCTGGGCCCCGCAAATCCTAAGACTGGCCCTGAGTAGATCTTAAGGGCCACAAAAGGACATAAGGGAAGAGGCAGTCCTCCAGATATGTAGGGCCCAAGCCATTTAAGGCTTTATAAATCAATACCAACACCCTTAGAGCAGAAGATAGTATTTCACTAGTCCTGGCAGTTTGCAGTGTCTAGCATAACAGGATCCTGATTGTGGCCTCTTGTAATGCAAATGAATGAAGGAGAAAAACAAATCAACAAGTGAGAGGAATGAGGGAAGAACAGAATTTCTGTGGAATTATTTTGAGGGTGTTTCTCAATTCATATTGTGCTTGACCTCAAATCTTTGTCAGATGCAAATATAAAATGAATGAAGACAATCTCACAACAGCATGTCTGCATGGAAAGGCGAGAGGAAAGTGAGGGAAATATTGTAATTATAACTTCTTAGGAGTTAATAAACAAAAAGAGAGTAAAACAAATCCTCTGGAGCAGTAATTGCAGCTATAATGAAAAGCTATAATCTACTTTAATCTGTGCATCTGTGTTCAGACCATTTTGTATACTGTTTGTAAAGAACCCTAACGGAAATTAGGCAATACAGCCTCCGGCCTTGAAGATCACTCTTGGAGAAGTCAGATATGCCAAGCTCTAGGCAGACTTCCATACCCCAGTCATACAAAGGCGAGGGAGATGGTCTAAGTAAAAGGGAATGGTATATTGGTACATTTTTACTCATGGGGTGGGGCTGGATAAAAATCAAGGATGCAGAGTTGGTGTCCAATGGGACCCCTGGTCCCTTTTGTCCTGAGGACTGAGTACTGGAACCTCAAAGGCATGCATAGCAGCCTCTAGGCTGTCATCCCACCCCATCTCCTAAACAATGGGTGTTTTGAAATTAGCAAGGTTTGCGCGGGGTGTGTGTGTGTCTGTGGCTGCTGAAAGGCACTGCCATGGAGCGCCCACTAAAGTAGAGTGCATGGGGAGGGATTCAGACAGGCGGCTCCCAGCATGGCTACCCCAGCCACAGAAACAAACCGCTACAGACCATGGGGGAAGAGGAAGCGCGCCAGGTTGGCCTGTGCAATTGACATGCCCCCAGTGCTCCTGGCCAGTTTTTGTGATGTGCAAAGGCAGTGTCCCCCACACCCACAGTGCCTACGAGCGGTGGCCCAGTCTGCTGGCACAGCCCACCACCCCAGTTCATATGGGCAGGGGCTCCGTCGCTGTATGTTGCCACGGCCCCTTGGCCCGCCTAGCTAGACGGCCACCAGGGGAAATTGGCGCGCTCCTGAGGACGGAGCAAGGTTGGTGCGGCTGCACTCCCCGCTTGCAGCTGAATAGCTGCGGGCGGGATCATTGCCGGGCAGAGCTGACGGGCCGCGGCGGGAAGAACGGCGGCCCGGCCGAGGTTGCCTGGCAACAGGGGTCCTAACCAATGGGCGGGCGCGGTCTGGAGGGCCCCTCCTCCCTTGCTTGAGGGGAATCTCCCGCCCGCTGGCCAGTCCGGCATTCCGCCGGTTTGTCATCTCTGAGCTAGCCCCCACCCTCCCTCCCTGGGGCACTGCAGGGGATACCCGGTTGCCGTATGGGGCCAGGAAGGAATTTTTTGCAGGGGTACCTTATTGGCAGTGAGTCTCCTGTTTTTTCGCCTTCCTTGCAGTGGCTTGGTAACAATTTGGTTGATTAATCGGTCAGTAGTGAGATCGGAGGGAGTAATTGTTAGTTGAGGTTAGTGAGGTATGTTTGTCGCACTCTTTGCAGGGGTCCAGTGCGGTACATAGAGTTGGGTTAAGAATAAATTGGGTATAGAAGTCATCTCTTTAAGAGATGGGGAGGAAGGAGCAGGTGCACAGGCATGGCACGGCCAGCACCAGGCTAACCTCCCGGGGGAAGGGTGCTTAGCACACAGGTGGCAGGGGCAGGCACGGTCCCCCAACTGGCGGCACCAATCCCTTACCTAGGTTTCCAAGGACACGGCCTCCCTCCTACCCTCTCGTGCCTCGGCAAATAGCCGACGCGCGGGGGAACGGGAAGGGAGGAGTTAAGATGGCATTGGGGTGCACCTCCAGGCCATATCCTAGTGTCCATTATGTTTAAGCTAGTTAGTTATAGTACCGGCACTGAACCTGAATTGCCATAAGGGCAATTAAACCCCACTAGGCTGATTCATACATTCCAATTTGAATAAATAGTGCGGCCGTTTAAATCCAATACAGTTGTCCTTGTCTCATTCTGCTGCGCCGTCAAAGACCTATTTGGCTTGCCCTACACGGAGCACTCTGAATTTCTCTACTGTGCTCCTTGAGTAGCCATGAGTGGGTGGCTCCATGGCTCACAGGAGCGTGCATCCCTTCGTTCCACCTTCAGACAAGCAGTTGGATGCATGGCTCCTGGGTGACCGTGCAGGGTAGCATCTCATTTAAAAACACCCAACGTTGGCCCTGATATTTAGAGAGGGAGTTCTAAGGAAATCCAGTTACTTCAGGAAATGCTGTTGATGACTCCATAGAGAAGTCTTCTTCTCTTTAAACCACTAGGTAGTTGGGGTCGTTGACACAGTGAGTGGAAATGACCTCCTTCACAAATAAGGTTGTGTCATGTTCCCAGGATTGGGACCGTAGCCTTGCAGGATTGGAACCCAGATGACAAATCCAGTGGTGGGGAAGGTAACCAGGTTGAAATTCAGGCCAAGGGCTGAGCCCAGAAATCAGTCCATAAGGACCAGGGTGCTGTCTGGACAGAGAGATGGGTCAAAAAGGCTAGCAGGTAGGTGGGCTAGGAGCAGGGTGGTAGACAGGCAGCCGACTGAGGACAGGCACAGTTAGGAAGGTGAGACTGGAGCTGGGTTTGAGGGGTGTAGTTGCAATAGGCCACAAGACAAGTTGCTCAGATACAACAGGTGTGGCAGGAAGAGAAAATATATCCAGTGGGTCTAATGAGAAGCAGCTGCTGGCTCACCTGACTACCTAAGACTTAGCAAATTCATCTAATCTTCCAAGAGTTGCCAATGCATCTCTCAAGTTGACTCAAGCTGGGTTACTTCTCAAGTCTGGCCTTGGACTGTGGTAGAACAGGTAAGGTAAGATAAGTTCAGTCTCCCCTGGGTTCTGAACCCCTGGTGCTTGACAGTTGCCAGACCAAAAATTCAAAAATAAGGCATCCTGTAACTGTGAAGTTCTGAAACATGGGGCATTCCTTTAATATAAAGGACATCTGGTAAACTGTAAAACAGAGATTAACTATTGGGATTTTACTGCAGTGTCCTGGTTAATTTCCATACTCTGAAACTTCCTGCAGTTGTATTTGGCAACATCTTCATTTCTCTTCTTAAACACTATTGTGAAGTGTTGCAAACACAGAATAGCTGCCGCCACGTTTGGACCCAGAAATGCTGCATTTCAATCAGAGGGAAAGCAGTCCTATAGGCTGTGATTCACAGGAGTAACTCCCATAGCAAGTCTTTCACATACCTACGGTAATCTGTGGATTTGTAGTTGGTAAAATAATTTGATGTCCTTTTATACAAAAGCTGATATACAGCCGATTGGTATAATTTTGCCACTGTAAACTTAGGACAATGCCATCAGCTTTAGCCAGTCGTGCAAGTAAAAGCTGGCTGTTGCAACTCCAGTAATTTAAAATACACCATTTCTGCTAATATTTCTGTGATCTCCAGGAGAAAGTACTTCTAAAAGTCAACTTGAGAGATGCATTGGCAACTCTTAAAGATTGAGATAGAGATTAAAATTGATTGAGTTCTATCTGCTGCATACCTTCCTGATTAATTTTGAACTATGAGGTATGCAAAATGCATTGGCCTACTAAGATAAAAGATGGAACAGGATACTAAATAATCAATGTTCATTAGACCAATCCGACAGTTTATTTCCTTTACGGTAATTCAATTTAGAATATACATGATGATGTTTATAATTTTCTCTGTTCTCTTCTAATAGGCTATGCATGAGCTAAGCACTTCTTTTTTTTAGCTGAATTTCACTGAAATATTTGGACTCTGTTTAATGAATGAGGATGTATTTTTTTATGGTGTCATTGTTTTACTACTTCCCATGTTTATTTGTACAGATTCATAGCACCGGGTAAGAAATGTATTGGTTGGCAACTTCAATTTTGGAAGAGAAAGTAAACACATGGTGATCAGCAAACAGTAAAAACTCTACTGTGTTTAATTTGGGCTTAGGAAAAACCAAGAAAAACAAACAAACAAAGACCCAAACAACAAAACCAAAGTAGTACTCTTTGGCATTCAAATATTCCTAGCAGGACCATTTGTTGCAAAGTAGTTTTCTAAACCTTATCTGGAGAGCTTCCAGGTCTATCATGTTTTTTTCCCCTTTCCTTTTATATTTTTGCTTTCTTCATTAATCTACTATAAACATCTAAACGTCTTCGCCCCTTCTCTCTTGCTGCCTCCCTTATGCCTGGAACGCCCTCCCTGGATACATTCAGTCTGCTCCCTCCCTCCAAATCACTCCTGAAAACCTACCTCTTCCATCAGGCCTTCCATAGCTCATCGTAAGTAAAATTATGACCACTTTCCACCACCACCCTCACTCAAAATCTAGTTCTCTGTAACGAAGGGTAATTTCAGATGTGCACCGGGCACGTCCAACCACGCACCGGGATCCGTTTCGGATCCCGATCAGGAATCAGTCTGGCCATCCTTTAGGCATGCCAGCTGATTCCTACAGGGGATTGGGGAGGGGGCGGGGCTGTGCAGCTGCACAGCCCCCCCACGCTCCCCTGGCCGGCCGCCCTCCGGGAGATGGGCCGCGCCCAATCCCGCATCGGGGGTTGGCCATGGTCCGGGATTGGCAGAGGTAACAGACGTTACTTTCCGCCGATTCCAGATCGTGGTCCAGGTAACCACGGTTCTGGACCTCCGGGCAACCGTAGGTCCAGAACGGTGGTCAATGTGTTTCCCACCGGGTGTTCACTGTGGTGAACATCTGGTGGAACGCACTACAGACGTTACGGTACCGTGGCCACCACAGGGAGTTCACCATGGTTGACCGTGGTATCGTAACATCTGAAATTACCCTAAGTGAAGCACATGCACCTCCAACTTCTCGATCTCATGAATGTATCTCCCAGTATGTCCTTGTATGTCTCTACAGTGTTGACCTCTACCTTGTCTCCCCCTACCTTGTCTTTCTTAGATTTTAAGCCCTTGGGGGGGTAGGGACTTGTCTATAACTATTGATTGTACAGTGCCAGGTACACTGCTGGCAAAATAAATAAATAAATAAATTTTAAAAAGTTGACCGTATTCTTTAGGAAAACAAAATTGTACAATATGCCACTGACCCATAGAGAAAAAACTCTATAAAAACAAAACATAATTGTCTGCAGTATTGATAAATAAAAGGTTAGAGACGCCTTTGATATATAAGAGCCTAGGACCTTTAGTAGACAGGATTTCAGTGAATTCCAGGATTAATGAGAAGATGTAATAACTACTGAAATTTCCAATTTTCTTTTGTTTCATGTTAGCGTGCAATTTTATTGTTATATAAACTCATAAATCTTTCCTGGGATCTTTCAAATTAAATGACACAGCCAATAAACTGTAGTTTAGCAGTTAGAATTCAGGAGTCACGGCTTTGACTTTTCTATTCGTATTCTGCCACCCTGAGTTGCTGGGTGACCTTGGGCAAGTCACTTCAGTTTTTCAATGCTTCATCCCAGCTATCTGTAAAATGGCGAGAACAATTCTCTCCCACCTCAAAGGGATGTTTGTGTAGCTTAGCCAATATTTGCCGAGTGGTTTGAGCTCCTTACATGAAAGATATTATTTAAGGGCATAGTTCTCCTATGATTATTACCCACCTAATCTCACTTCTCTAACCACCTTTCAGCCTGCCTGAAGTGCAATTAAATCGTGTTAAAGTCTCCTGTTAAGGTTAAGTGTACATGAAGGTATGCTTAAGTATTTTACACAATGTTGCCACATGCAAGTACAAAGCAGTTACTAAATGGTATTCAGTAGTACTCTATAAAGACCGAGAGCATTTCCTTCCGAGAAGCTCTGCAAGCTGAGGTCCTACATCCGCCAGGCCCAGTCAGTTCATTCCCAAACAAAGGTAGGAAATGGCTGTATCCTAGTACTTCATTGTAGCCACATGAGTCAGTACTTTGGAACTCGGTATCTATTCTTCACTCCTGCACCAGAAAAAGTGCAGATAAACACTACAGGCTGTTGGGGAGATTAATACTTTGCTCCAGAGATCCTTTGGATCATAATTCTCATTTTACTCTCTAATCCCCCACTCCACCTAACATCTTCCTGTAGGAAATCCATTTGTAAGTTAGCCCACTGCTGCAACACTAGAGTATTGTAGCTCTGTCATTTGACAGCCACTGTTGTGTTGTAGGGAAGTGTAGAGTAGTAGGCTTGCCAGATGAAAAATAAGGGATGCTGCAGAGCTGTGTTGTGCCAAAATAAGATACATCTTTTACAATAAGGGACACTTGGCAACACTAGTGTAGGCAGAGTGTGTGTTACAATTGGAATCACACAGCAAACCTTACTTTTGCAGGAATAGCCATTCAGCAAAATCTAACTGGCCATATCCCATTAAAGAAACAGATGACAACAGCCATGAATAAAAGCTCTCAGCTAACTTGTTGCATACATGACTGTAAAAGATTCTGTGCAATAATGACAAAATATATCATTTGAACTACCTTGTCTCCATCTCTTGCAATAATTATATCAGTCATGCATGCCGAGCCAAGACAATTACACTTCCACATATTTGGTAAAGGCATTTAAAAAAAAAAATTTTATGGCCAAGGAAATTCCTTTGTGCCAAAACAAATACGGAGACCCACATAAGATCTGTCACAAACATGCTCCAAAACTTCTACCCTACAGAAAACTTTGCTTTTTTATTTTATAAAAAAAGAATAATCATGGATTCTTCTAGTTACAGAAGCTCTTGGGTAACATCCTACAAAGTACACCACTAGCCATATTTCCAAATGTTTAAATACATCTTCCCCCCCCCTTTTTTTTTTTTTTAAAGGGGGTCTACAGCTGGAAGTCTTAAAACCACCTAAAATGTATAAAATGCATGCTATCCTGAAGGATCCCATAGTGTCTCACCATTTTCACATGACCAGAAAACCCTCCATCCACAATTAAAAAGCAGCTGTCTTTGAGGTGAAATACAACAGCTGTTTGACTTCACAAAGCAACTCTATATGGAAGCTTATGGCAAGAAGTAAATCATATTTAACTGAAATTGCAGGATAAATTTATATATACATAATTCAATTGTCAAACTGACAGTTGAGCAGCACAGTAGAGTTAAAACTCTCCTAATTCATGCAATTTTACTCTGTGAAAAGTCTCATGGGAACTCCAGTGGCAATAAGTGTAGAGAATTAGTGTAAGCTAGTGGACCTGGAAGACCAGGATTCAAATTCCTTCATAGTTGATGAACTGACTGGAGACCTTTGGACTATTCAGTAGGGCTGATCCCATGGCCTGCGGAAACTGCGTCCAACCCACACACACGCATGCGTGTGCAAACCACGCACAAGTCCATAGCAGAGACATTGTGCCGTGCGGAATCTGCGCAGATCCCATGCAAAGGGGTTTGGGATTGTGGCCAATGGGTATTTTCAGACATTACGAGATCACAGTGAACCACGGTGAATACACACCTGTGGTCACTGTGGCTCGAACGTCTGTTTGGCGGCCGCCAGATGTTCGCCACGGTCAATACCCGCATGGGGTCAATTTGAACCACGCTTCCCGGGCTAGCCGGGGGAATGTCCCGGGAAGCGTGGTCAAAAAGATCCCCAGCGGGGACCAAAAAAAAGTAACGTCTGGCCGGTTGCCACGTCCCGGGATCCCCGGCGGGATCCCGGGCCACGGCACATCTGGCCCGCCGCAGTGGCCCCGCCGCCCACCCGTCTCCCCGGAGGGTGGGCGGCAGGGTGCGTGGAGGGGGCGGGGCCGTGCGGCCATACGTTGGACCGCGCGGCCCCGCCCCCTCCCAGATTCCCCGCCGGGATCCCCCCGGCACATCTGATATGGCGTGACGGGGTGACCCCGGCGGGGAATGAAAGGGTTGTTTTCGGTACGGGACCAAGCGGCCCCGTAACGTCTGAAAACACCCAATATCTCTCAAGTCTCAGTTCCCCATTTGTAAAATGGGAATAATAATGACCTACCTCACAGGCTTGTTGTGAGGATAAACTCAGTAAAGATTGTAATCTACTATGAACACTGAAAGTGCTATAGAAATGATAAATAATAATAAACTATCAGTACTAGGCCCAAATATTTATAAGATATTGTAAAAACTAGTATATTAATACTGTAATGTATTTGTGAAAGCAAGTAGTCAAGCTATCTTGTCGCTACCACAAACAAATAGTGCTAAGTTTTGAATCAACTATAAGAAACAAGCCTCAGAATAAGAGCTGATCTTAAATGTTTTCCAATTATTATAGCTTTCATCATTTAAAAAGTTATTTTGTTTAATTGTGTGCATATATTTATAGAAATATATATTTCAATTTTGTGCCCCCATTAATGGTTATAGAAATAATGGCACTGTTATCTGTTGTAAATGTTTGAATGCACCGCTGACACATCATATGTGAAACGTCAGTCCATAAGGGTAAGGCTTCATTTGTTTTCAAATAAATGAGCTCTTGTTTCTGTAACATTTCCAAAAACCTAAACTATAACCACTCATTTTTTGCATTTCATGAAAAAGGAGGCTTCATCGTATATTCTTCTTACAAAACAAAGAGACTTAGGGTAACAGACAAGACAAGTAACCCGCTGAAGCCCGGATTCACTTTGTGCAGGCCCACTGCTGCTGCCACTCCCGTGGTTCAGTGGATGAACTCAATAAAGAGGGAGGTGCCACACACAGCCCATCCTCTCCCTCTCATGACTCACAGCTGCCGAGAACTACAGGTACCAGAAGCTGCTCCTGCTGTATTTTTCCTCTGCTCACCCCTGCCACCCTTTCAACTTTTTTGAGTACCTCTTTGGAGCACTCCAAAAGCAAAAGTAAACAGTCAAAGCACCAGCGTCAGCAAGAGTGGGGAAAGCGCTCACTCCTCAGACCGTTCTAGGCACTGCACCCAGGATTCTATGGTCCTGGCAGACCTGTGTGCAGGCAGAGGCTGCACACACAATAGATGGAAAGCACTGCAGCACCGTGGGCACATATTCACCCGTGTGTGCTCCACGTTCCTCAGGATGATGCTTTGAGAGTAGGGGATGAGTGGCAGCCCTGTTTCCAGCGGCGGCAAAGGTCTGGTGAACACCTAATAAACGGTGGGGTCTAATGTCGGCTAACGTTAGCTAAAGTGGGCTATTATTGTTAGTTTTCACCCTTAATTCCCACTCTAATTGAAAAACTGACACAGCCTTTAACTATGGAGTTACAGCAGAACAATTTGATCCTCAGGATACTGCAGATGCATGCACCAGTGAATTAAATGGGGCTTGTGTCTGCAAAGAGCTTTGAGGATTGGGCTGAAAAGACTAACACAGAAGCCCATAAATCCCTGCACATTGTCGGTGATCATGTTTCCTGGTAGACTGTTAGCAATGCTCTCAGTTCAAAATATTGGATGGAACTAACAGAACTGAACATTTCCAAATCAAATGCATCATCTTGTTTTAAATATTGCGATACATTTATTAGTCAAAACTTAATATGCAGAGAGTAATGCAAAGCATTAAAAAAGGTACTATATACTTATTCAAAATTACAACACTTTGGCTTGTTTACAGAGTTACAAGAAAGAATGCAATGCACAGTTTATAGAACAAGAAGGAAATGTACTCTATGCAAAAGAAAAGTTAAAAGCAAAATTACAGCAACAGCACTATCTTGTTACAAACACTTGGCAGTGTGTTTAAAGCACCATGGTCAAAGGTATGATACAGTATGTGTTGTACTCCTGCCAGAAGCACTCCCCCAATCCCAAGCCTCTTTAGCTATCACCACCACCTCATTTGGCAATGGCTCCAAAGACTCGGTTCATCTACCCTAAATTTACTCTACGAAAAGTAGACACAAACTTAGCGGTTCGGCATTGTGATCTGTACAGCATAAAGTAGCATTGGCAATGGACAATATAACAGTCAAGAGTTTGAGAAGCCAGAAATCAGATGCACTACATCATGAAAGCTCATGTCTCACATCCTGTTTTAATTTTTAAATTTCAGTGACACTTCTCTCTGCTTGTCATTCATTCTAATATTACTTGCTTTCCCACCTCCCTGCCCAGAACACATTATATCAGCTGCTGCTACCAGACACAGGAAGCACATGTGTTTAGAACAGGTATTAGCAGCACTCCCAATGGGAAAAGGAGGAAAGGGTGCAGTAGAAAACTAGCTGACATCTTCTGATTTATGGGCCAAGCATTTAAAAGTATGACACCTCTTTTTAGAAAACAAAGACAAAACAAAAACAACCTTAGTTTAATCTCTTTGAAGTTTTCAGTGAAATTAATGGCCCTACAGCAAGTTTACCAGAATGAATTTAAACACACTTATCTAAGAAATTCTCTTATCTGTAAGTTTAAAAGTAACACATGCAAAAAGAAAGGAGAATTTGCAAATAGCTTGTTAGGTTTAACTTTCTGGAGTGGAGATTCATTCTTTAGCAAATCCAAACCTGCAGTTAGCATTTGAACTACTGCTTGGATCAAGAATGACAAAACAATGCAGGAGGTTTGTCTGTTACGTACCAAAGACATTAAGCAGAAGACATTAACGAGCTTGTCTAAGAACAAAGGGATCATGGTTATTGGTTAGTATGTGAAAGACTTTTTTAATTTATTTTTTAAAATTTAACTGTCCCTGAAGAAATTTGCCTTTTCTAGTGTGTTATTAAATTTCCATCTACTTGGCTAGCAGAATGAAAGATTCAGTTTACCTTTAAATTATTTCCCAGGAGTATTTTATACTGGGCCTCCTAACACATGTTGGCATCCAATCAAAGGGTTTGATGTAAGAGGCTATAACAGCCCCAAAAAGAAGGACCTGTTAAATACAGCTTTCACACAGAAGTAATAAATCCATATATTTATGCAGCCATATTTCTTCCATTGCCTACCAATTTAAAATTAAGATTTTGGACTTACTAAAACAATACATTACTCTTCTACGATGAGTGGCATCTAAAAGAATGCTGGTGCAGAATATGATGGCCTGTCTCATTACACCGGTGCTTCAAAGTCTGCTCTGGCTGCCTATAGCATTCCAGGCACAATGCAGGGTGCTGGTTTTGACCTTTAAAGCCCTATAACAGCTTGGACCCTACATATCTGAAGGACCGCCTTTCTCCTTATGCTCCTTCATGGTACTTAAGATCTGCTGAGGGTGCCCTCTTACGGGTTCCATCATTGGCCCAGTTTCATGCGACTCGGGCCTGCAGAGAGGCATTCTCATTGGCTGCCCCACAACTTTGGAACTCCCTTCCCTTGGAGGCTCGCCTGAGCCCCAGTTTAAATATCTTCCAGAGGCGGTGTAAGACCTTTTTATTTGGCCAGGCATTCAATGGGCAGGAATAGATGGGGGGATGGCAGTGGGGGTGGTTTTAGTGTTGTGCGGTTTTAATTAGTTATTTTATATTTGTATTTTATGTATTTATTGTAAGCCGCCCTGAGCCTCAGGGGATAGGGTGGGATATAGCTATAAATGAATTAATCAATTAATTAACCAATTAATTAAATAATTAAATAAATAGATACAATACAAGCTCGGAAGTGCTTGTCAAGGGAGAACAGTATTATCATCCCCATTTTAGGAACAAGAAATTAAGTTGCAGAGATGTTAAATCACTTTCCAAGGTCGCACAGCAAAACCTCAATCCTGTAAATAGACTTGACCTCAGTGAAGCTGCAGGTGGGCACAAGGATCACCCTGCAGGAATGCCTTTGACGGATAAGGGCCCATTTTAGGGGAACTAGAAGAACGACGTAGGTTTTTTTAGTATCTCTGTTGTAGACATTATAAAAGAGAATCAAATTACTTAGGTATACTGCCTGTAAAAATTAGAAGCCATTTTTTTCAGTAAATCACACGCTCGTTTCTGTAGTGGCTAGTCCAGAGCTTACTCTGGATGCCAGCTATTGTACTCAGTTACTACAGCTAAAGTGACAGAAGCCTGTGCTGCAAGCCAAAATTTCGAGCCTTCCTAATGATGTAGAGAAGGCTTATAATTCCAAGTAAGAGAAATTGGGTTTTCCCTTTTCTTAAAAAAGAAAAAGAAAAACCCAAGGAAATTGCACTTTAAAGAGTGTTCTAAAAACATACAGTCAGGTACTCAAAAAGCAGCAAATGCCAGAGTTGAGGTTGCCTATGCAACCTTAATGTGGCCCTCTGGTACATGCATATTATGATAGCCTTTAATTACATGACCACATACGTTTTCCCATAGGGTACTGCCTAACTCACTGCACAGGATGTATGGTGATCGTTCCATGAATCTGGAGCATACAGCGAATGAGGTGGTTGTCTGCATGGCTCCTGGCAGGCACATATACTACAGAGTGCCACAGAAAGCTCATAAGGAAATTAATAATGCTGTGTTCAGTACAGGGGTTGGATGGTGAGCAATAAATAAGGTATGGTGTGGAGACACGCACTGAATGATGAGATTAAAAAGAAAGACTGAAGAACTGCATCATTCCCCAAGCACAAACCATCTTGTGCAATGAATGAGATGGGTCTTGTTTAAAACAGCATGCATTCTGGTACAACTATCTTTAGTTGCATAATCTTTACGCACAAGGCTGCTCCCGCAACCGTAATTCCCGAACTCCCCAAGTTTTTAGTATTTGTTTGTTAAACTAATTTTGTTTAAATTCCGTACATTACAAGCAAAGTTTAGAATTGGGTATTTTATAGAACGCATAATACCAGAAATTCAACGTATCTAACCATGTAATTTTTTGCACAATGTCTAGTTATTGGGTAGAATACCTGGCTGACCTGGGGCAAGTATGTAATTAGGATTCTTTCTACACTTTGCCTAGGTACAGGCAAAGTTTAGAATTCAGTGTTCTGTACAATGCCCAGGCAGTGCAAACAGTGCCAATCAGCATGTATCTAGAGTGCTTAGGTGCTGTACACTTTTCCTGCATTTCACAGTTAAACAACATTATTTTAATAAACAATCAGCTTCCATGGTGTATGAAATATTCATTGAATTATATACTTTATCTAGGCATTCTGCATAATCCCAAGGAATTTTGGGACAATGACAAAGGATGTTACAAGTGCCACTGCCTAAAATTCCTAGCAAATATATGTTGTATAGTGCTGAGTAAAGGATACAGATCATATAGCATCATGCGCATTCCCCAAATGATGTAGGCAACATGCTATAGAGTGCCTGAGTGTTGTATACATTTCCTGCATTTCATACTTTACTTAGAACACATACTCATACATAAAACTGCATATTACGTAGGCATTTAAACTGATTTCCAAGTGTTCTGGAAATTTTCATCAATAGAAGCTTTCACAGGCATATTGATGTACCGTTAAGTGGTTATTTAATATTTCTAAACTATAAAAACGATAAGTGCTACTTATTATTATTAGAGAAATTATCTGAACGTGGTACTGTGAGGTAGTCACTCCTCCATTTTATTTTTGCTTCTACCACTTACTAGTAACATGACCTTGGCTAAGTTACTTAACCTCGCCGCCTTAGTTTGCTCATCTGTAGAATGGAGATAAAATTTTGCTTATTTGCATATCTTATAAGGATTAGTTAATGTTCAAAAATGTTATGAAGTTGAAAAGCACTCTTCAAATGTTTATTATTAATGCAATTACACATTTTGCATGTCCATAAAAAGCAAAGCTCTGTCAACAAAGAGACTTTTTTATTATGACTATGAATAATTAGACCGAAGAGAGGGTTTCAGAGAGCTGAATTTATCCAAGGTACTTTAAATTGCATTCTTGCATGACACAATGTAAGCAAACCGATATCAACATGGCTTCTGAAAAATAAGTAAGAGAAGCCCAACAGAAAGAAAAATGTGCAGGGAGTTCAGAACTGAGGGTCTCCTACCTATGCATAAACTTTCCAAGATATCATGATTTCTTCTCCTGTTCTATACATCAGAGATATCTACGGGAGGGGGAAAGACTATGATGAAAGCCAAGCTTTAATTTAGAATTTAATAAAAATTGATTAAGCATCATGGAGCACAAACAAAGCTGCTCCATAAATCTTTCAGCTCTTTTTGTGCAGGAATGAAAGAAAACACTGTCTGGTGAAGCAGATGACAGATGCTGGCTTAAAGATAAGTATTATTTATACTTCTGTACCAGATTTCTTCTTATGCATATCTTATCATGCATGGGTATACAATCAACAAGGCAATTATTCTGTATCAGTCAAAGGCCTTACAACATAGTTATTCTTTGGGAATTTGTTTTATATAGTTCATGCCCATAGTTTTATTTATTTATTTTTAACAACAACAAAAAAGTTTTGAGAAAATGTTTAAATTGTTGTTCTAAATTCCCTTATCTATGTGGCTAGACTGAGCTGCAACAATCAAAAACTAGACAAAACCTTATTCCCACCCCATGCACTTAAGTATTTGAAATTATTATTATTATTATTATTATAAGCATTTATATAGTGCCAGTGATGCACCAGGCACTTTACAGAGAATAAGATAGACACGGTCCCTGCCCGAGAGCTTACAATCTAAAGACAGGGGGAGGGGAGACAAGGGATGCAACATTCATGAGGATGCGGGAGCTCAGGTACACGTTCTTGTCTTGGTTACAGTACATTGGGAGTTTACAGATAAACAGGTGGGGGGTAATCCTGGGTGGGGATGATAAGCAGAAGTTAGGAAGGGCAGAGCGGAAGAGGTGGGTTTTGAGGAGGGACTTGAAGGTGTGGAGGGAGGGGGCAAAGCGAATGTGGGCAGGGAGGGAGTCCCAGGCATGCAGGGCAGCAAGGGAGAAGGGACAAAGGCAGCTGGGGGAGCAGGGGAGGCGTGGGAGGGTGAAGGAGGGGATGGAAGAGGAGCGGAGTGCTCGAGAAGGGGTTCGGAGGGAGATCAGGGCAGAGAGGTAGGGGGGAGTGAGGTTGTGAAGGGATTTGTAGGTGAAGACGAGGAGATTGTGCAGAATACGCTCAGGAAGGGGGAGCCAGAGGAGAGGAGAGGCTGCACATGGTCAAAGCGATGGGCTAGGTGGATAATCCTGGCAGCAGAGTTTTGAACAGAGATGAGGGAAGAAAGGTGAGAGCAGCGAAGGCCAGCGAGGAGGAGGTTACAATAATCGAGGGATGAGATGACTAGGGCATGGATGAGAGTTTTGGCAGAGGAGACAGACAGAAAAGGGCAGATCTCAGCAATGTTATGGAGGGAGAAGCCGCAGGATTTGGATACCGTGTCAATGTAGGGTTTGAAGGTAAGGTGTGCGACAGTCACTGGAATAAATATAAGAATAAATGATTGTGGAAACAGATATAAATTTAAGATACTTTAGTTAGACTAAATTATCTTAAATTTACCTCTGTTTTCACAGTCTCAGATGACAGATAGTTCGATAGATAGATAGATCAATAATGCAGACACATTAGAATAGAATAATTCCATACAGTATTCGTTTCCATGTGAATTGGTCGAAGTTCCCTTTAAAAGTATTATTTCCTTGATTAAAAGTTTAACGTGGGTTGGGGGTTTTTTAAAAATTCGTCTAAAATCTAAATTAAATCTGTCATGAAGCTCAATTCCTTTAAATTTCTTGCTTCCATCCATCTGGCTGTAATATTTTAGATCCAGCACAAAAAAAAAGGGGAAAAAAAAGATGAACCCTGTCATGTTTTTTTTTGTTGTTGTTGTTGTTGTATATTTTGACAAAATAGTCTAAAAGAAGAGAGGGACACAATAAACTAAAGTTCAATGTATTAAAGCCACTACATAGTACTTTATTGCAGAGATCTACTATATTAAGATAATCTATCAGAGAGTAAAAGCTGAGAAATATGATGGCATAAGACATCAGGAACATATTTTCTGCAATAATATAAAAATTTCTATATCATAACGGTGAAGGAATGGCTGTGGAAGCATATAAAAATGGTAGTACTTTAAAATGACATTGTCAAAAGAATTAACTTGCGAGGCTTTTTCTGGAAGTAAAGTTGTCTCTTGAGAATTAGAAATGCACAACTAAAATAGGATACATAAATCAGCACTTATGCCAAAACATTAGCCCAACATATACAATAAATTTTCTTTCTTGAATTATACATGAAGGCACATTCATTAAGAGTGTAGCAATTACAAGATGATATCTCTGCAAGAATTACTATGTAGTTCTCCTAAACATGCCTCTCACCATAAAAGTAAAAAAACATGGGAATGACTGTTTACTAAACCTCAGATTGTAAAATATCTAATTTAAATCATTTTCTTTAACACTAACACTCCTGGGGCATCCAAACATGTACACACACTATCACAGTACCATCCAGATATTGACAATAAGGTGAGTGATCAAAATTGGTGCGCTATTCAAATAGCTCAGCATAATACACACACACACAAATCCACCTTATACTGGGGTGAAAAGGCTTTCCCCTCTATGGACTACTTTTGTATTTGATAAAAGCCCATGACCACGTAGGGCTGATGGGGTCTTGCTGTTGGAAGCTCAGCAGACACAAGGGGAGCAAAGGGGTACATGCTCAGAAAGAAGTGGAGATGACGGTGAGCAAGAGGTGCTGAGATGTTCAGTCGTGGGCAGGGGATGGATCCAAGAGCTGATTATATGAAATGCAAAGGTGATATATATCTAAAGGCCACAGTTGGCCTGAAACCCCCCACTTCAAGATTTTCTGTACTGAGCAGGGAGTCAGACTAGATGGCCTCCGAGGTACATTCCAACTCTATGACCTTAGAGCAAGGAGGAGGAGTAATGAAGGCAGTGTTAAGCTAAGAGAAAAAGAGATTAGGAGAAAAAATGCAAAAACAATTAAATTAAGCAGGCAGGGAACAAATAGGAGCTGCTAAATAAGGTCACATGAACCTGTCACCTAAAACAAACATCAACAAAAGGGTACTCTAGAGCTTCTTCAAATTTAGATAGGGATTGGGGGGAACCTACATTTGAGACTTTTAAACCATTCCATATCTACTGTAATAACTAGGGAATCATTTTCTTTGTTTTGAGGCGTTTCATGGTTTGTTGATCACAATTTAGGAGATTATTATTGTTGAAAGTAGGTAAGAAAAGTTGTAAATGGAAGATCATCTAAAAATTAAACAAATTTCCAAAATGGTTGTCATTCTGCCATGGGAACGCTATACCAGAAGATTTTCTTGTAACAACCTATGGCTTAGAATATAGAATTCATGCCATGTTAATTAACAGCAATATGACTAGGATAGATTAGCTTTCCAATACAGGGAAAGCTGTTGTGTCCCGTTTTGAAAAAATGATCCCCAATGGGCAGTAAGGCCCTTGGATGGCTACGTTAGGCCACATAATCAACAGTTGTCATTCTTTTTAACCGATAGGGTAATAATTGGCAGCAATCGGGAAAACACAGGGAACATGGGTCCCTGGACTAATAAATAACCAAGTACCTTGGATACAATTGATCAAATCCACAAATCCAAATTCCAAGGAGCTATGACAATTTATGCCCACTTAGGTTCTTCTGGCTTTCTGTCTATATACAGACAGAAAAATGAAAGAACAAAAGCACCCTGGTTTATTTATGATTTCCCAAAAGCAGAAACAAATCTTAAGTTATCAAAGGATATAACACAAAGATCTCTGCAATGAATGGAAAGATTCCCACTGGCTTCAATGGGTTTTAACCCTAGCTCCTGGGAACATTAGGAATCATTAATGGATCCTAAAAACAGATGTGACCTTCGCCTGCTGCCGCCTGCTTTCATTCACTGCAGGTGGGTCCCAGGCTACACACGTGTGCAGGCACCGCCATATGTTGGCCTGGGATTGCCCTGGCCCATGTTGGCGGTTAACCCAAGCTGTGACCTCAGCAAATCTCTGAGGTTACATCCCGGACTAAGGCCCACTCACACCCCACAACAGTCAAAGTGGGACAGCACATCTGTTCTACCCCAACATACCAAGCCCGGACTGGGGGCCACCATGGCATGAGCAGGACGCTGAGAGCACTGCATGTGTGAGGCCATCCAACCACCCATTGTGCTCTCGGCACCACATGAGCCGTGGGACGGCTCCAGGCCATGGTCACATCAGTTTGGTGCCCCGTCCTGACTCAGCCCATGTTGCCTGCAATTTTCCACCCCGGGAAGCAGTCCCACCAGCCACACATCTGTTTTTACAAGTTTGCCTTAGGCACATACAAAAAAACGGCTTCTTATCTAGGGGTATTTTACATAAAACTATTATTTATTTTACCTATGGGTAAGGTTACCTCACCGTTAGCTTGCCCAGGGTAAAGCAATTTGGTGATTGCTTTTATCTGAAGGTTACTGCTTCATAGGAGCAGTCGCACAAAAAGCTACAAACAGACGGTAACAATCCTGGAAGTACCACACTACACCAAGCAAGCCTGAACTGATTCACACTCTGAGTTGGGGTACCATTGTGGTACTTCTCCCTCAGGAATACATTAACCCCAGAATTCTTCATGTGACCACTCCCAGAGGATAATACTGTGTGGTAGGAAGTTTAACCTCCACATAGGTGCAGTCACATGAATTAATTTATCCTCTGGTAAATTAATTTTGTAGCAAGGGTGTGGGTTATTTTGTGTGAACACGGCCTTAGAAGTTTCATTACCAACTTTCTTTAGTCGAAATATCTTCTACATCCTGAGCAATGCACATAAAGTGCTAGAGCTGCTCTTGTGCTGGAAGGAGATAACAGTTCTGTTTCTACTAGATCGGTGTTAGCACCAGCACCACATGGTTTTCATTAACTTTTCCAGAGAGTCATATATAACTAACTAATATGTTACAATTCAGAAAACTAAAGGCTTAATGAATAAACAAGTCACAAAGTCAGTCCCACATTCCTGACAGGCAACATTCCTAGCTATTCACCAGCTTAACTCTCTCCCATCCTGAAATGCCCTCTTTCATGTCATACACAGGGCACAGCTAATGGTTTATATGAAGAAATATATAGGGATGCATCTGTCACAATAAATAAAAATTAGGTATTCAGGGTCTTTCAAAGAGTTGACTTATCTTTTGTTGTAGCACTTCTCCAAAGATTTCTGCTGTAGTAGCATCTTACAGTTCAAGCAATTAGCAGATTGCAATATTGTGTTTTTATAAAAAAAAGAAAAGAGAAATCCACAAAAGACAACTCTACAAGAACTTAAAATGAAAAGAAATCTAATATAATTCCTCTGAAATTTAGATAGAAGCCTCTTTTACCTTTATTAAAAGAAAAATTCTTAAGATATAAAATATGCAACAAGTGATAAAAGTGGAAATCTCATTTCACAGTGTCTTCTCTTATGCACGTTACTTAACAATGAAGCATAGTTAGCAATGAGCAGCTAAACAGTTAATCTTCAACAACTGCACTATAAAGAACACTAATGGCAGACTGCCCATCATTCTTTTAGACAGAGCTTGTCAGAGAAACTAGGGCAGCTTGTCCAGCTCAGCAGTCAACTGATTACTAGTGAACTCAATGGGGCTCCCAGCCAACCCCTGAGATTGCTGCCAGCCCCTTGGGTATTCAAAGGCCAAGTTCCAATGTAGTTTACTTTGCCAGAATCACATGTCATCACTGATATTTTCTCCTGACCAGAATAACCAGTCATTCAGGTTTACTGAAAATGGTATGCAAACAAATGGTATCAGCTCAGCAAGTCCTGCACTTAACTTCAAGAGGTTACACACACAAAAAGGTGCTGTTCACCTTTTTATCATCTGCTCTTGGGGTCTCTTGAGGTCTCCTATATTATAACCAAACTAATGCTAACATGGCAGTAATAGAGACCCCAATCCTGCTTGGAAAATAAACCTCTAGACAATTTTAAAGACCAAGAATTACAAAGGCTCACTGGGTTTGTTTACAGCCAAAGAACAAACAAAATAAAGTCAGACATTTACATCTAGTTATCTCTGTGGAACAAAATTGGCCCTTGTTCTTCTTTTATCACACTAAAGACTGTTCTTTTAATGTTCACGGATTTGTAGTCCATTAAGGAGCACAGGAAGTGGCTGCCAAATTCTAAGCTTCTCATAAAATGCCTCTCCCTACGAACTGTACACACAGTCTCTCTAAATGCATACCTTTTAAAACTCTACAACATGCAGGTCACTTCAGTACTCCATGTGTGTGTTTGTGTGTATACATATTATACTATTAAAAATATAATATAAAAATACTATTTGCAGAGTGAAGTACAACGGTAAATAGCTGAACAACACTTGTTTTCCAGTGTCTGTTTTTAAGAATGTGTTTCTTGTCTTAGTCCCTTAAGTATGCATTTATCTGGTAGAATTAAGAATCTTTGGACCTGATCTTCAAATGGCACTTGATGGTATAAACCCCATTTAAGCTAATATACCAAACCAATATATGGACAAGGATTCAAAAGAATTCCGCCCTCTGTCTTTATCTAAAAGAGAGGTTTTAGAATAACAGTTCCTAGACTCATGGAACAAACTTCCAATAGGAAAAAGGTGTGGAGTATTCTTAAGCATCTTTACAAAGCACAAACATCAATGGGTAGAAATGTATTTGTAATTCCCCAGGCCTCCTTGTAGTAACTCTGTACAGGAGTCTGTTTCCACATTCAAATTAACCCAAAGAAGAGTAATATGTTTCGAGACAAAGGCATAATTATTAAAGAAACACAAATAAAAGAAATTATAACATTTCTTTTAAAAGTAAGTAATTTCTTAAAGAGAAATTCAGGTTAGTTTCAAAGAAACTTATTATGCTACCCTTAATTTTTAAAAAAGAAATTCTTAACTAAAACACAGTCCAAATCAAATCAATAAAGTGCTACCCATCAGGACAGGTTCTAGGTGATGTAGGGCCAGTTATGCCAGCTTTATATCACCTGGGGATTTACCCAAAACAGTAAAGTGCTTATCTTCCAGGATTATCCTCCTCCTCCCCTTGCACCTAAGCAGAGCGCAAACTACAACTTCTCAACATACTGAATGTATACCTCTCCCAGTGTTCCCCTCCTATCATGTCCATCTTATGTTGCAATAATGACTTCAGCACCATTACTGGGACCGATCCTTAACCCACACACATGCATGTTCAATAGTCCCCATAGTGGGGGTGCACGCAGGATCTGCAGGGAGCTGCACCTGAGGAGCATGTGCTACGTGCCTGGCATTCACGCAGCGGTTAGAATCAGCCCTTTTTATTATTATTATTAAAAGGTTGGCAGAATCTGGCTCAAAAAATTGGCCAGATCTCTCAGGCTCAATCCAGATATCTTCTCATATTGAGGTAGCGGAATAGCTCTGTTATGTGAAAAATCGCTAGGTAACAAAGCTGGCATAACTGGCTCTACCTTACCTGGAACCTAGCCTGCTTTCATAGGGAGCAGGTTATGGTGTGCCAAAGAATAGAGAAAATATGGCAGGAGGACAGCAGACTCTCTAGGACCCAGCCATTCTGAGGATCACAGGAGTACAGAAGGGATTTAAGAGCACCTCTGGTCCCAAACTATTTGGGTGCTGCACCAAGCACAGCTCAGGTGAACCCAAGGATTTGAGACAAGGTCTACTTTTAAACATTCAGAAGGAATTATTTCCATCAGTAGGATCATAGACAGTTGCCTGGAAAGTCTCTCTCTCTCTCAAACTGTACACATTCTTACTATTCAGTATTCAATAATCTTCCAAGTATGAAAGTTATGAATCAGTTAAATACTTTAAAGTCTCAGTAAGGAACATGGAAAAAGTCAGATCAGAAAAACAACAGGTGTGTGTTCCTCCAATTTCTTTAGCATAAACAACATCCTCTTTATATGAAACACACAAGACTGTTTAAAACAACTTTCGCTTCACTACATTAAGAAGAGAGAGTATATGGTTCCACCTATGATAATCATTTGTGTTAAAGAAGCTGTTACTGTCAACAGAAGAAAATCTGTAAAGGCCCACATCCATAAGAAAGCAGAACAATAATGATAACCAATTAAGTTAATATTTTTAAAAATCTTTTTAATCACATTTTTCAAGAACTTCATAAATACTAAGATAAGGAATTAAACGAAAGACCATAGGAATCTATGGGTGATTTCAGACGTTACGGGGCCCTTTGGCCCCGTACCGAAACCACCGGCTTCATTCCCCGCCGGGGTCACCCCGTCACGCCATAACAGACGTGCCGGGGGGATCCCGGCGGGGAAACGGGCGGGCGGCGGGGCCATTGCGGCCGCCGCGTCGGGCCGGAAGCGCCGTGGCCCGGGATCCCGCCGGGGATCCCGGGCCGTGGCGCGCAGCCAGACGTGACTTTTCGTTGGTCCTTGCCCGGGGTCCGTTTGACCACGCTTCCCGGGACATTCCCCCGGCTAGCCCGGGAAGCGTGGTTCAAACAGACCCCATGTGGGGATTCACCGTGGCGAACATCTGGCGGCCTCCAAACAGACGTTCGAGACATGGTGACCACAGGTGGGTATTCACCGTGATCTCGTAACGTCTGAAGACACCCTATATTAGCAGGCATCACCCTAGTACATACCTGCCCCTAGACATCTGCTTCTCTACATTGTTGCATTTTCACAGGTGCAACAGATCACTACATAACAGAGGCCCTTTTCAAACAGGCGCCGCCCCCCCCATGTGTGCCGGGGGGGGGCATCCATAGGAACGCTGCGGGGCACCGCTAGCAGTGGTGGGTGACCTCTGGCCAGTCAACAATATACAACTGAACTTAACCCAGCACAGTCCCAGACTGTTCCTCCAACTCACTTCCTGTTCTTCAGGCTTCTTGTTCAGGTCCAGGTCTCATTCCTTCAGGAACCTCTCCAGGCAGCCTTTCAGGAGATGTGTCTGCCACAATGGTCAGGAGCTGCCTCTTTCTTCAGACTGATTCTTCCTTCTTACTTTTGGCCATGCCCCAAACACTCCAACTTCCTCTTCCTGTCTGGAGGCCATCTTAGGTATTCCACATAGCAGACACCATCTTGTGGCACAGCCCTGCCACAATGATATATGCTACTAAACACTCAACATTATCATTCATAAAGGAGCAGTCTCCAGAGGTTCCCTGATGATTGTTAAGGGTCGAAGATCCTATGGTGAAAGGCAGTCAATATTGCTATCACTGGCGACTGTCTATGGCCCTTTTCACACGGGAGCTCCCCCTCTCGCACACGGGGGGCTGTGCAAATGCCACAGCAGGTGCAGGGGGATAGAGACATGCCTGTGGGAACACCACAGGTGGTGGGTGGGGGTGCATCGCACTCCCGCGCTACCCCCACCTACACCCACCCCCATGCACAGAGCAACAAGTGCCAATGCCCGATGCTCCATGTATGGAGAGCCCATTCCCACGGGCGCACACCCACCTCGACCTCCACACACTCATCCCCCCCACCCACCACAGCCCATTTGAAAAGAGCCAGAGATGCAAAAAGGGATGGAAGAATATTTGGTAGAGGTGTCCACTATTCATGGAAGGGCATAGTAGGATATATACTACCTGTCTCTTATACACATCTAGATGTGTATAAGAGACAGGATATATACTCCTAACCACTCAACATTATCATTCATGAATAATAATACATATCTCAGCAGATTTGGAAGTTTTCTAAGATAAGTGTGTGTTTAGTACTTAACACACAGGAAGAGGCTGTCTCTTATACACATCTAGATGTGTATAAGAGACAGATGTATGGAGAGCCCATTCCCACGGGCGCACACCCACCTCGACCTCCACACACTCATCCCCCCACCCACCACAGCCCATTTGAAAAGAGCCAGAGATGCAAAAAGGGATGGAAGAATATTTGGTAGAGGTGTCCACTATTCATGGAAGGGCATAGTAGGATATATACTACTAACCACTCAACATTATCATTCATGAATAATAATACATATCTCAGCAGATTTGGAAGTTTTCTAAGATAAGTGTGTGTTTAGTACTTAACACACAGGAAGCGGAGATTCAGGATTTCTGGATAATATTCTTGCCCGATGCTCCATGCATGGAGATGGGTGGAGACTGATCCTTTGTATGACTTTGGCTCATAAGTCACTTAACATTTGTGCAGCTCAGTTGCCATCCTAAAAATGGAGAAGATAAAGGAGCAGTTCAGAGGTTCCCTAATGATCGATAAGGACCTCAAAATCCTATGGTGAAAAGTAGTCAATATTGCTATCACTGGTGGCTGTCTATGGCCCTTTTCACACAGGAACTCCCTCTCGCACACATGAGTGGGAGGAGCATGTGAATGTCACATTAGGTGCGATGGGGATGGGTGGGTGCCCGTGGGAATACCACAGGTGATGGGTGGGGATGTGTGCACACTCCTACGCTCCACCCATCGCCCACGCACAGAGCAATTGGCGCCAATGTCCGATGCTCCATGCATAGAGGTGGGTGTGCACCCATGGAAACAGCCACACACACCCCTCCACCCACTGCCGGCGCACACCCATGTGTGCAGGTGAGTGGGCGGTGGCAGCATCTGTGCAAACACCACAGCTGGTGCGGGGGGGATGGGTGGGTGCCCGTCGGAACACCAACAGAGGTGGGTGGGGGTGCGTGCATGCTCCCACACTCCACCCATCACCCACACACAGAGCAATTGGCACCGATTCTCCATGCATGGAGGTGGGTGGGTGGACGTCCGTGTAACAGACCGCCCATGGACTGCCCACCCACCTTGGCCTCCACCCATCCCCTCCACACCACTGGCCCATTTGAAAAGGGCCTCTATATGGCTGCATAGTCCATTCCGCATATAAGATTAATTTAATTATTGTCATAATGCTAAGAATTGATTCCATCTTCCAAGCTCAGTTCACTTTGGCTTCCTCTGGTTTTACATCTTGTGCACACAGCACAACAAGAAATGTTCAGGTTTAAGCATTTCCTACAGAAGCCTGTTTAAAACGAGGAGATTAGATAACTGCCTTAAGTATAAATTCTCTTCTGGTGAAAACGTAGCCAAGGGAGGGGAAATGGTTATTTTATTATCTTGCTTAGAAACCGGAGGGAGAACCAGCTTTTGTCTATTCAATATTCTACAGGCTGCTCTGCTTTTGCTAAACCAAAAGCAATAACCATACAAGAAAAATTACCCAGCAGCCTTGTACATACGAACATAGTACAAACGCAATTATCTACCTCCAGTTTTTCACAGGGAGAAACCCATTCAAAATTTTGAGAGAGAGATGGCAAAGGCCAGTTTGTGGATTCAACATGGCCAGCCAGTCTGTGGCTGGGAATCACAAAACAGCATTAAGAGTGAGTTTTTATTTTGATGCAGACAATAGGGTCAGTCTTTCAGACTGGTCACTCCCTCAGGAATAGCAAATCAGAGGGAGGAAAATTCAAGTGACCTTGGAATAATAAAGTAGCTGAATCCAGAGATTAAATTTATTCAGTTATGTGGCAGCTTACTATAGCTCACACTATGCTTTCTGCTATTTAATATTTGTTGAACAGAAGACCCCTCCTTTCCCCCTTCATGATCTGGTCTCCACTGTGCTAAGCAACATCCAAATGCATATGAATCCACAGTAACTGCCCCAAAGAGCGTACAGTCTGGATCACAGCCATCTAGAAAACCAAAAACAAGTCTGGCTTCTGAGCAGCAGCTACTGAAAAAGGGATCATGTGGCAGAAACAATGATGTTATTAGTGTCTGTGCAGACTGTCCCAGCTGCCCTGATCTTTTAGCAATCCCCGCAGCAGCCATTCAGAGAGCTATGCTGCCAAAGGACCCAGGGGTAGCTCTTTGCTTGCCTTACAATACTGTACTTTTAAGCCTGTATTTCTTGGACCCTTTACAACAAGATGTTTTGGGAGCTGTTGAAGAATGGCGGGGAGGAGGGGTGGGAAGCAAAGTGGCAGGGGGAAAGAAGTATAATTTAATACTGTATAACATAACTTATTGCAGTAACAAAGACAAAATTGAAAAGCAACCCTGTGTCTGAAATTCTTGTTTGAGAGTAACTAGATACCATGCATATTAAATTACAATCCTTAATGAGACAATTCAGTTAGAGTCGCTCTAGTTTGTCATTTTTCATTTAATCTATACTGTTTAGTAGGGTGAGACACCTGTCTCTGCAGGAGTCCTCTCCCCTCTTCCAATCTGACGTGCCACTTCAATCACTGCTTTGCTAAAGGAGGTCATTTTGCCATACAGGTGATCTCCTGCCATATTAAGGACATTTACTTTCTTCCTGTTGGATCGTTCCCAGAGATACCACCACAACGCAACCTACGCAATTAGTTTTCACAGGTGGCTGTTTTGCCTCCAGTAAAACTGCTTTTCTTTCTCCTCCTGCAAGTCATAGCAGAACAAACGTATATAAAAACATTTCAGATATGAAATAAACACTTTCATAAAAGCACCTGTGATGCAATGCATCATTTCTGTCTGACCTGAGTTATGGAATGAACTCTAGTTGCCAGGATCAAAACTGGGAGGGAGGGGGAAGGCTTGGAAAGTGGTGCGGGGGGACACAGTGGCTCAGAATAGAACAGTAGTTAGGTAAGTTCAAAGCCTACGTGGGTAAGTGACAGCCAACTGCAAAACTCAATTATTTCTCTGTGCTCTGCTGGACTATCTACACAGCCACACTGGCAATGAGGGCATTCACAAGTTAGGGTCTTGTCTGAAGTCTGTGCCATGCAATTAAAGTACACCTTGGAAAAAAATACATTACTGACGGCATACCATACACTGTAATGGCATTCCCAAGAGGCATTAAATGCTGCTTCTGAAGCTAAAGGTTGTAATCCTAAAAACACTTACACTGGCAGCACCGTGCACTGTGGTTCTGGAGGCACAAGTGCTTTTAGGATTGCAGTCATATCCTCCCGATGACAGTTGCCTAATAAAATCCATAGTAAAATTTGATTTTGAAGAAATCAGTATCTCTTGTTTTCAAAAACTGCATTTCCAAGAGGGGAAAAAAAACAGTGTCAACACTGATCTCTTGAACTAAACATCTGTTGAAACTGTTTCTAGGTCAAGGGTCTCAAACTGTTAAACACTAGGGGTCCAGACATGACTTTTCCCCCCAAGGTCTTTTAGGACTGTTAGTAAATGGAATCCTACCATATTGTTTAAACATCTGCTACACTTACCTTAGAAGAAATTATTGTGGTTTTTTTTAATTCTATACTATAATTCTGTACATTGGTTATACTTTATAACAAACTCCTTATTCTCACTTGGTATGTCAGTTTTTCCGTCCTTAACTATCTGATCGTTTTTAAATGTGGTTTGAACTCCTTGAACTCATACTCACTAGAGGTAGTGTTTTCAAACTGTGCAGGACCAAACAAAAAGCTGAGAAGAAAAAGGGCGCTGCCAAAAAAGCTACTAGTCCCGGTTTACTAACGACACAATGAAAATCAGTCTTTCAGGAGTGCAAATTTAAGTCTCCTTGGCGTTTCCTACAAATTCTTTTCCATGGTGAACAAATTTTGTTTTCCCTTTCGAAAGACTGGATAAAATGATGAGCACAGAAACAGGATTTTCTAACCCCTAAAGATGTGAAAAGGGGGGTAAATGGAGAATCCCAACGCTGATGCACTGCTTGTTGGCTTTCTGTGAATGACTGAATCTGACCCAGAGATCATTTTATGCATTATATGAACACAGCAAGTGGAGAACACAATTAGCTGCACTGCTCTCATTTCAGTTCTTCCAGACACACAGGGGGAAATGTGCGAAATGCAAATGGTGAATTCTGGATCCAAAAATTTATACTGTTAGTGCTGCTAGATGTTAACTCTGTAAGATATTTTGCCACGTAATGGTCATAAAAACCAATACTTCAGTATTGTAGGTAGACCCTGTGGAACCCTCTCACTAAAAGTCTATTTTGGTTAAAAATAAGGTAATTGACTAAGGCTGCAGTACATGTGCCAGCAGAGTTGCTTTGACTATATAATTCTGCACCCCTCACACAAGTACTCTTAAGAGCACAGCTATAGTTATACGCAAACACCAATGTGCCCAGCAACAAAACAGGCAAGCTAAAAGTCAGTTATATAGGGGCAGAGACCTTGCATGTATAAATGACCACATTACAAAATAAGAAGACAATCTGATCTTATTCAAATGACCAAATCTGCCGTCTTTATTTTTGTTGAGTATTTATTCTTGTTTTTATCAACATAAGGATGGCAGCATACATCACTTCTTATATGCCATAAAAAAAACAGGAATAGGTCACATGATGTAGACAAATCAAAATTAACAGTAAGAAGCTGAAGTAACCACTGTGATTGAATTATACTGATCTAATTCTCCACTTCAGTAATGTTTTCACTGGAGCTCCAAACCAATGTTATCTACTCCTACAGATCATGCTGCCACAGACCACATGATGAGACATATTCCTTGATGCCTTGTTCACATTACATTTACTTCTATGTAGAAAGAGAAGGGGAGTACGTACTCCTAATTTCCAGAGAACATATTTCACTTCCTATTCCAGAATAACATTGGTTTAGTGCATTTGAAGTGGACATTTTTGAAGTAAAAATGATTTAAGCTGTGACTACATCCAAGTATCTCTTCATCGGAACATGAACTAGAAGTGCTTCTTTTTACTCTTGTTGCCCATGAAGTGTCAGCACCAACACAAGATGTCAAATGGACTCCATTCTTTCCTGTGTAGCTACAAGAATTAGCAACACCTGTTATGAAGAAAGAAATATTGTCAGATCTTTGTGGGGTATAGGTCCCCATGGGATGCAGTAAAAGCAGCTGGATCTTGCACGGATCCATCTCAGGAGCTAGCCTTATGTCCTCTGTCAGTAAAATGCCTGGAGCTAAGGTGAGATGACAACTCACTGTTATGTTGACTACTGTGGAAGTTCCGCTCACTCACTTATTCTGGAAAGGGGCAGACGTTGTATGTTCCTCCTTGTTCCTTGGTAACACAGCAAGTTCCATTACTTCACAACTTATTGCATTTTTAAAAATCTTTTCCTTACTACCTCCAAAATTATGATGAACAGGCATGTACTACATTCCTGGTGACTGTTGCACAGCTATTAGATATTCTGCTTCCTATATCAGGGGATCAGAGGCACCACCATTCTTTGGTGTCACTTTTCACTATTTACTTTTCACCTTAATCAATACGTTGGTTTGCCACTTACTACAACTATATTTTCCAGAACCCTGTTTGGTAGCCAGCCATACAAGAGCCAAACATTATATTGTAAGATTGCTATGGGGGGGGGGAAACTAGAACCTTGCCCAGTTAGGCACCTAATAATAACAACAGTTTCCTCAGCAAATATTTAATAGCCAGTTTTTGTAGTGAAGTCTCTAGTGGCTAAGACAAAAGGCCAAAATGCATCTGGAACAATAAGGTTTGGTCACAGCTGGTCTCCCCCAAGATGGAACTCCACTCTGCCTTAGTGGTGCCACCATCTCTCTTTTGGAGAGGCCTGAGTCCACTGGGTTGGTAACTCTGAATAGCCCTTGACCGCAGAGAGAATGAGAGATGCAGCCATAGCAATTCTTCCAATGATAGGTTCCTGGTGCACTCTTCTAACTGTTACATTCACTCAGAGTTTACAGGAAACCATCCATGGTGCCCTTCCAATAAACCACTTTGGCAATACCACATGGTAGATCGTCTCAGTTGTGACCGGAAAAAAAAAAAAAAGCACCATGGAGTAAACCAGAGGCAAAACCATAGGGCTTCTGGTCAGGTCTATAGGTGGCAACTGTGATACACAAAAGCAAACATGAACAGAAAGCCCAGTTGTAACATGTTTATTCTGTTGACACTCAGGTCTCTCTCAAGTCAGGACTTCCATTTATTTTAACAGGCACTTCCCTGAAAAAATCTGATAAAAAGTTTAACAATCATATCAAAATTTGATTTTGTTTTTACTGATGTGCTGCAGAATCAGTCTGCTTATAAACCACTGGGGTTGTTGTCACCTCTCGCAGTTTTGACCAAAATGGGTCAAAACCACAAGAGGTGGCAACCAAAAGTGCCTCATATTTATTTATAATTTTATTTTTATTTATAAATATTTATTAGCCACCCCCTCATGCCTACGGCATCTCGGGGTGACTTACAACATCAGACACACAAAAGTAAAATTCCATAAAAAACCAATTTAAAAATACAACCTCATCAACAAATTTAAAAAATATCTTCAACATCCCATATTCCCACCACCACCACCTCACCTTCCCATCCTCCCCTCTGAAGGCCTGGGTGAACAGCCAGGTCTTGCAGGCTCGAC
>QEPC01008421.1:1935395-1998999 GCA_003113815.1 Sphenodon punctatus | reverse complement strand
TTTTTTTGCCTTCCTTGTGGTATCTTCCCCACGGTTATGTTTATTCAGCAAATTATTGGGGCAATCATTTGGTGTGGTATAATGTAAATTGTCGCAGCTTTAGTGCTATGGCGGTAGTCAGTGCCAGTAGGTTAATGGGGAGCTCAATACATAATATTGGAATGGTAAATTGGATGGGAATTTGGATAAAATATTTGAGGCACATCAGAGAGGTGAGGGTAGGGTGAACCGTTCAGGGGATAAGCAACCCACAGTCTCACCTAACTCTGGTAAGCGTTAGGCTGTGTGCTACTATGCAGGATTTAGGCGGTCCCGTCAGGTGCTGCAGGACCCATCACTTCCCCTTGAGACCCTATTTTGGGGGGTCCGGAAACTGGTGGATGGAATAATAAACCATCCAGGCTTAGGGAGCTCAGGGCACTTGGCATATCAGGGGGAAAGGGTTCCGTTTGGTTAAGGTTTTATAGATTAATTATCCCCAATTTTTCCTTGATTGACCCAGACTGCACATCTTATATAATAAACGTTGTGGCCAGCTTAAATCCAATTTCTGTATCTGTTGCATAATTTCTTGTGCGCGTGACAAATTTAGGATTCAAATTATTTTCTTAGCAGCCGCTAATAATACTCTTTTTTTTACTAATAAAGAGTTCTGAAGGATTTAAGTGGGAAAGTGCTACTTAATTAAATTAATAAAAGTATGCATTGTATATACTTGAGAAAAAAAACATTTTTTCTACTGGTGCTTTATGAATTCTGCTCCTATATTTTTAGGAAAAGTATATACACTAAACACACTATAAATGGCAATGGATGTAATGTGACCTGCACATCTGCTCTAAACCAGTGTAATTCGGTAGTTAAGGATGCTGTGAGGATAGTTTTTCTGACTGGAAGTACATCTATCTGAATAGGAGAGACAAAAAAAATTGCTCCAGTTAAGAAAGTAAAATTTGGAAGTTGAGTTTTGGTAAATTCATTCCTTAGAAGGTATAGTCACCTTGTTATAATTTTCTGCTGTGTTCAATATAGGCAGTGCCTAATCCCTTCACGTCATTTTTGCCATGCAATCCATTGCTTGCTGCCAAGTGAGAGATTTTCCCCCCGAGAAAGACAATCTGTGCACATACAGATTTGGAAGACAGGATGGAAGCCCCAAGTGTTTTAATAGCCCATTATCAAAAATTATCCCCTGGCTATAAAATCCCCAAACCATTGGCTTGAGATCAACTCAAAGAAAAATGGGATTATAGAATTTAATCTAGAGAGATGTGTTCTAAAAAGCTTGGGATCACAGAATAAAAAAAATCTACAGAGGGCAGAAGACGGAGCAGCTTATTTTTCAGTCCAATCTATTTGTTTCTCACACATAAATGAATGGATTTTCCAGGAGTTTACTTTTTTTAAAAAAAATATTTAAAATTAGGCTGATACTTTATTTTTAATGTTTTAATAAGAAAAAAAGCTGAACAGAAAACAAATATATCAGGAGGTGACAGGAAACAAAACAGCATTTTGTCTTAAATTTGCACAACCTAATTTATTGTAATAAAGGAGAACCTAAGAGTTCTGGTAAATGTCAGAGCAGTCATGTTCATTACATATGTTGATAGGTATGAAGCAAAGTCTCTGTAGGCCCTTCAAAAATTGCACACAGCCGAGTTAATGCAAACCAGAAGTCGCTGACTGTTGGATGAACATTCAGATGCATTCCCATATGGATATTAAGAGAGGGTTGTGTTTTTTTTTTGGGGGGGGGGTTCCTCATCATTTATTTACAGTTAAAGGGTGGGTCTTGGCGAACAAGCATGAGGCCAGCTAACTATGGATTTGGTTTATGGGAAGACACCTCCCAACCCCACAACATTCTCCAGTCACTGCAGAGAAAGCATCTTGGTTGTGTGTAACCTCCTCCCCCATCTCGCATCTGCCTTGCCCAATCTCGTCTGGGCCAGCTCCAATAACAACATCTGCTTGGCAGCTTTTCAAACCCATGGATAGTTATCTAACTGAGGCTTTTGTGCTGCACTGTTTATTCTATGTGAAGAAATGCCTCCTTAGTTGAAAGAGTACTTTAGAAAAGCTGTGCAGCTATTAGCAAGTGAAGCACAAGGCTAATAACCCCCACCTGCTCATCAAATTAATTATGACATCTGAGTCATTATAACTCAGAAAGAACACACGACGGTAGACTTGTCACATGTAGAAATAAACACACTGCACATTAAAAAAAAGAATCTGGCTAAGGGGCCCAAAAGGACAAGACATGAGCTCCCAGTTTTCAATTTTTAAAAAATGTCTGTTCTTAGCTTCATGAAACACAATGAAGAAAAAAAGGGAGCTGTCTCCATGCGGCAATGCACAACTCCAAGTAAAGAAAAAGATAAACCATCCTTAATACATACATAAATACAATGTCCTATTTACAGTAAGAGCACAAATCACTATAGTCTTGAGTGCAATATTTGGAAGGCAGGCAGGGAAGACACTGCATAAGTGAAAAATTCCTAGCTTTCATATTGCCTTTCCTTCCTGAAAACTATTCCAAATGTAATGTGTATACTTTTTATCAAGATAGGTTTCTAAAATAGTTGGTAAACTGCATAGGAAAGAAGAAAATAAAGGATTATCCCAAAATCACTGCTTTTCCTAAGAACCCAGAAGTGGTGGTGAGAGTAACAGGTCACTTTAAATTATAGCTATAATATAAAACTAACACGGTTAGTGAAAAGGTAGATTGCATTAAGTTGCTTTGGCCACTGGAAAAAACAAAACATTGCTACAGTTAATTTCAGATGTGATGTTGTCTAATTATCAATGCTGTTGGATTATCATCCTGCAATTCAAGTAACGACAGCTTCTCTCTTCCAGTCACAAACACGAATTGAGTTGAAATGTAAAGTTAAATTATAGATTGCTTGTTAATCTTCCAAATGTGCGTTTCTGGAATTTGCAGTTATACTATGCCATATTTTACAGCACTTTTCTGGAAAGAATTATAATTTTCCACTATAAAAGGTATGGCAGTGTGTTTAGCTCTGAGAAGCTAAATTCTCCAAAATAGAATACAGTTTATGTCTAATTAAAAAAAAAAAAATTAAACTTCTCAGAGGTGTCTCTCTTATCAAAATAAAGTCAATTGGTAAATGAACCATTAAATGCACTAGTGCTTAACGTAACTGCTTAACTTGAAAAAACTACAAAATGCCAAGCATTAAGTATACAGCCCTGGAAAAGGCATTTGAATGCAATCTAGTCTTTCCGTATCAATAGTGTGTATTTTAGAAAACCTTATGTTTAATGCCTCTCATGTTACATTTAAAGAACATATAAGAGGAAACAGTTTATTATGATACAGTATATAACACTGCCAGAAAAAGACACAAGAATTTGCCAACCACCACCAAACAACACCTCATACCCTTTCCCCTGCATATTTTTCATGGTGTGAATAGCAACCACCACCCTTTGCAAATAAAAATCTCTAGCACTTTCTAATGAAAAAAAAAATGTTGCGGACTTACTTTTAAAATAAGACTAACCTCTTCATATTTTTAAAGGATTATATACACCAGTTACCAAGAGTCCAGTTTTCAATTCTTGTTTTACCTACCCATTTTTTGGGGGTGGAGGATGAACTATATTTTTTTTACTCAAGAACAGTTCTTTGGTTAATTTAGTGAGTTTTTTTAGCTTCATCCAAAATGTGTGTCATACAAATCCAGGCTAATCATAGAAATGGCAGTCTCAGAGTGCTGCCTCTACTAACCCCGAAGATAGATATTCATCCTAGGAAATAAATGATTGTCCCTTGAATATGTTAGTAGTGCAGAAGCAGAACATGGCAGGAGCAGGAAGTCCATTCTTCAGACAGGTAGGCTATTCCTCTGCACAGCTTTGCATGCTTGGAAAGAGGTGACACACATCACATTCAGACCTTCTTTATTTGAGACTGAATCCTGCTTCTGCTACCACTGACGTCTATGGGTGTTTTCAGATGTTACGGGGCCACTTGGCCCGGTCCCGAAAACAATCGATTCATCCCCCGCCGGGATGACCCCATCACGCCGTAGCAGATGTGCCAAGGGATCCCGGCGGGGAATCTGGGAGGGGGCAGGGCCGCGCGGCGCAACGTGCGGCCGCACGGCCCCGCCCCCTCCACGCTCCCCGCCGCCCGCCCTCTGGGGAGACGGGCAGGCGGCGGGGCCAATGCCGCTGCAGCGCCTGGCCAAAATCGCCACAGCCCGGGATCCCGCTGGTGATCCCGGGCCGTGGCGCCCGACCAGACGTGACTTTTCTTTGATCCCCACCGGGGATCACTTTCACCACGCTTCCCGGGGAATTGGTGCGACTAGCCCGGGAAGCGTGGTTGAAATTGACCCCATGTGCCGATTGAGCATGGCGAACATCTGGCAGCCGCCAAACAGACGTTCGAGGCACAATGACCACAGGTGGGTATTCACCGTGGTTCATTGTGATCTCGAAACGTCTGAAAATACCCTATGACAGAAATGCACAGAACGAACAGGACTATGAGCGGGAAAGGAAGTGCATACTCCTCCCAAATCTACATGTTCTTCCGTTACCACACAAATACCCATGCTGTATCGACTTCAAGTCTGTTGGCTGCCCTACAACTTTCTCCCCTGGATATAAAAACAACAGGTAAAGTGCTATATAACTGAGGAAAGCAGGCAGGCAAGAAAAATGATTTATTCAAAATGATGATTCCAAGTTAATGGACTATTCAATTAAAAGAAGAAAATGATTCATGCTTTATATAGATTTCCTGATTATGGACCCAAATAACTAGGCCCATATTTACTTGTAACTTGTAAACAGAGAAACACAAAAAATGTAACTGCTCTGAATTTGGTCATATTTTATAGCACCAGTCAGGACCCAGGATTTGAATCAGCAGCCCTGGTCTGACTCCACAGCATCACCACACCTGTGACTTTGTCCTTGTTGCTTCCCTCCAGGCCCCTTGTTGCTTGCTATGTCCATGCCTCTGCTGGCTCTGGATTGGCTCCTGCCTGTTTATAAGGCCAACTACCTACAGAGCAACATCTCAGATTTCCTGTGGTCTGCTTCACAGCCTCACTCCTGTATTCCTCAGTCCTGTGTTCTTGCCCTCACTCCATGCCCGCCGCGTTCCTGCCCATCTTCTCCTTAACCTGCCCACTTGCCCTGGCTTGTACTGGAGCGACCTTCTGAATTCGACTTTCTGGTTTATCCCTTGCCTTTGCTATCCGGTTTGTCCTTCATCTCAGCCTCATCCCCACACTCAACCCTTGGCATAGCCTTCAGCTCCTGGAAGTCCCACGCTATCAGCGAGTTGGGACAGAGAGGAGGGCATTATTGGCAGCTGTGCCATCCCCTCCCGGTGGAAGTTTGCCTAAGCCCAAATCTCCTCGCCTTTCGATGAAATTGTAAGACCTGGCTCTTCCACCAGGCATTTGGCAGGGATGGAGGGGTGGGATGAGCTGATGGGTTGGAGAGGGTATTTTTAGGTATAGGGTTTTTTATGCCCAGCCAGAATGTTAGTATATTTGTTAATAATATTTTTATTATATGATTTGTATTTATATTTATATTGTTTTATGTTTTTTGATATTGTAAGCCACCTCGAGTTGCTTGGCGAGAGGAGCAGGGTAAAAGTGCAATAAAATTAATTAATTAGTTAAATAAAATAAATAAATAAATAAACAAACTATACCCTCTGGATGCCCCCACATGGTGCTCTGGTTCTGCTCAATTCTGTTGCAGACCCAATTCTGCCTGTACTCTCACACAGCAGAGCACAACACAATGCTAACCATTTTGGAAATGTCCACTGCGCTGCTAAGACAAAATTCTACTCCCCATTACACTGATGTAATAGTTACAAACCATGAAAAAGAGCAGAATTTGGTTGTAGTGTTCAGAAGTTAAATAACATCTAGGGCTGCATGTAGGGTGGCCATACCTCCCCTTTAAAAGAGGCCGTTTATGAAACCTACACGTTGCAGGGCTGCACTGCTCCCAGTGCAGTCCTGCACCATGTATATTTCGTAAGTGTCCTCTTTTAAAGGGGAGGTATGAACACCCTAGCTGCATGGTAAACCTGTAATCCATTTTGTAGGCGGAATTTTTCCCTTATTCGCAAAATATTTGCCCTGCCAAAAACTTTAGCTCGTTTGCTCTTTATTTATATTATTCACTAAAGTACAAATCAAATTCCAAACTGTAGGGCCTGACCCAACGTGGGATGACTCCAAATGCAGATGGGGTCATGATGCCAACTGATATTAGATACACTTTGCACATCTTTGCTGCTTTCTGAGGTCACAAAATTATATATGAGTCTCAAAATGGGATCAGAGAGACAAAGTGGTTCAAATTATATCTTTTTATTAGACCAACTGTTGCTGGTGGAAATAAGCAAGGTCTCTCTGGAAAATGGGATCATCCGACAAAAAGGAACCACTGCTTTGAAGTAACTAAATCCACAATAAGTACCTAAATGCACAGAATTCATATACTTCAATTGTAAAATAAAAGGTGTCGCACAAATGCAGCACGAAGTGTGGGGAGAGTTAATGCTACACCGCACAAAGTATTTTAAAGTTATTTTTAATAACTAGTTCCCACAACTACAAAATTCCTTTACCATGATGAATGACTATGTATTCCAAAGAAATACAATTGAAAAATGTTTGACAATGTATGCAGCCACACACACACACACAAAATATATGCAAAATGCAGAGAGTGAGAAGCAAAAAAAATTGGTTCCTAACAAGCTAAGGAACCCAACAATTTTTAACACAGTTTTTTGGCTGTTTCATAGCTTTAGCATTTTTGTCAGTACACTTTCTCAAGTCCCAGAGCACATGCCAGAAGTAGAGAGAGTATTTCATAAAATTCTGCAGTTCCTAGATCATGCACAGCAGAGTGATTCTCATAACCACTTAATCTCAGCACACATCTCCACCCCTACTTCCTTCCCAATGGTATGCGGTCTTGAAAACACAAATGTTCAAGTTTCCTGGAGCTGAGCTAAAGAGGAAAAGTCCCACTCCCAAGAGGCATAGCTACAGGCTCTTGGCGCCCCTGAAGCTGTTAACTATAGTACAACATAATGTGGCACTTCACCACAATTAGCCACAGGGAAACAGCCTTTTTTTCACCTCTGATGACTTTTAACAGATAAGACCACGAATTCCAGATCTTATCTACAAGCAAAGGGCACTGAACACCAACCATATGTACTTGTTTTGTATGAAGAAGGAATTATAAATGTGCGCCTGAAACAAACAAGAAAATCAAGATAACACTCTGCTCACAATCAACTCTAAAAACAATCATGTTTACAGGTACTGTGAACTGGACTAAGAGAGAGACATACTTTAATAAATTTTGCTCTTTAAATAATAATTCATGAAAAGGGGAAGAAAGCCAGCCAGTGTAAAAGTATCTTACAAATTATCTTGAAAATTGTGCAGGTTTGTAAAGCATTGTCCTTAATAAAATAAAATAATAATAATAAAAATAATTTTATTTATATAGCGCCCCCCCGCCCCGCCCCCGCCATACATGGCACTTGGAGTGCTTCACAGAGTATAAAACAACATAAGAAGTATAAAACAATTTAAAACAATAATAATGGCTAAGGAAAAGGAAGGGATACAGTACAATTTAGGGAACCAGCAGTGGATCCTAAAAGCCCCTAGGAAATAAATATGTTTTTGGGTGCTTTTTAAAGTTAAGGAGGTAGGAATTGAGACGGACATTCGGAGGGAGCAAGTTCCACACTGAGGGGCCTCCCACAGCAAAAGCCCAGTCACCCACTGACTTAAGGCGTGATAGCGGAACCCCCAAACAGCGGGTGTTTCCTGAGCGCAGATACCCATTGGTGTGAGACTCCAGAAGTAAGTCACCAATATAGCCAGGGCCTAAACCATTCAGGGCCCTAAAAACCAGTAGCGTGACCTTAAACTCAATCCGTTGCTCCACAGGCAGCCAATGCAGAGAACGCAGCGTAGGCATAATATGATCATGGCTGCCCAAACCAGTAAGAAGCCACGCTACTGCGTTCCAAACGAGCTGCAAGTGACAGATAAACACTGCCGGTAGCCCGTAGAAGAAGGAATTACAAAAATCAAGCCTCAGACACCAGGGCATGGGTGACTGTGGCAAGGTCAGCCTGGGAAAAATAAGGTCGTGACTTACGCTACTTGCATAATTGAAAAAAGCATTTCCGAACCACATCCCACACCTGGACTGTCGTGAACAGAGCGTGGCGGAAAATGACATTCAAGTTGTTCACCTGGCCCACTACCTCCACTTGGACCCCATCCACATTCAGGCGCCTGAGGGTATATTTATAAATAATTATAAATTTATAATAATTATTTATAGAACATTATAGCATATTAAAAATTGAAACTATCCTTTAGACTCAAAAAGAGTCTCTTTTTTTTGTTGGTGAAAATAAATTAGCGCATTTCTGTAAACTCTACTGACTTTTCCTTTCCTTTATGTTTATATCTATATGTTGCTCCTTGTACTTTTATTCATTTTGAAGTATCTTTTGTGCTTCCCCTTGTTAGGTTGAAGGTACTCAGAGATTTCCTGAAGCCTTTTAAAGTTTAGCAGGGCACATTCAGCATGTAGTAATTCTAAAAATGACAAATCAGAAACTCTGTTACCTAACATACACTTAAGCCACAAACCACCGTACCCAAATAATTAGGAAACCGACTGAAGACAACAAAAGTAAGACCAAAAAAATAAAATAAAAAACAAATCAGTTATTACTGTGAACTTTGACCTTAGCCTACCTTACTATGCCAGCATTTATGGCATATGAGAGAGGTGGGTAAAGGGGTGTTTAGGAGCTGCATGTGGTTCTCAGGCACGAGTACTGCGGCTCTCACTGGAGGTGGCTACCTGGGGGCATGTCCACGCAGCTTTCTCAGAAGCAAGAGAAGCTTCTTGCCCTCTGGATCCTCATGGGGAAAGCATGCCCTGAGCTACTATTGCTCCTGCCCAAGCCTACCAGACCAGCTGGCTCTCAGAGCTTTGATGGGAGCTGAAGGAAGCAGCGCTGGTCCATTCCAAGGAATGGGGAAGTCATGATCAATGTAATGCATGTTCTGGTTCTCAGCAATATGACATTTTTGTTATGTGGCTCTTTTGCTTGGGAACTTTGCCCACCTCTGACACATACCCACCACTGTTTTAAAACCTGTTCAGTATTAGTGAGGTAAGAATGTACTGAAGTCTCAGTATCTGATTACTTGAAAGAAACATTTAAAAGTTTATTTAATGTTAATTAAATATGCCTAACTGATGATCTTGGAAGCCAAAATCCTCTAGCTGTAACACAGCCACTTAATGCCCTCAAAGTGGGAGTTCTGGCTTCCATGCCTTTCTAATATTTATTTTATTTTATTTAAATTTATATGCCACCCTTCCCAAAGGTTTAAGGGCAGCTCAGACAATAAAAATACATAAAACGTGTATTTTTAAAGAAGAAAATATCCAAAAACCCTCAACATCCCCCAGACCCTCTCACCAAAACTACCCAATACCATCTACCCAATTTCCCACACCCAAAACCCCTTCACAACCCTACCCCGAAACCACCCATCAAACCCTGCCCAACCCTCTATTCCTGCCCACCAAATGCTTTTTTCAAACAAAAGTCTTACACCACCTCCAGAATACACACAGGCTCAACTGAACCTCCAGGGAAAGGGAGTTCCAGAACATTGGAGCAGCAACCAAGAACATCTCCCTACAAGCCCTTGTTGCATGACCAAGGCTTACAGGCAGTACCTACAGGAAGGTGCTCCTGGCCAATCACAGTGGCCGCAATGGGGCATGGAAGGACAGGCAATCTTTCAGATATATGGAGCCCATACTGTTTAGGGCTTTAAAGGTCAACAGTCAAAAACAGTACCTTGAAAGCCCAGAAAGCTATAGGCAGCCAGTGCAGACTTCAGAGCAAGACTTGCGGTGCAGACTTATGCACTGGCATAATGTGCTCCTGAGACCTTGTCCCCAAAAGGAGCTAAGCAACCACATTCTGCACCAGCTGCAGCTTCTGAACAGTCGTCAAAGGCAGTCCCATGTAGAGCGCATTGCAGTAATCCAACCTTGAGGTGATGAAATCATGGGTGACAGTGGCCAGATCTGAACAGAAAGAAATGGCTGCAGCCTCCTCACCAGATGAAGTTGGTGAAAAGTGCTCAGTCACTGCCACCACAGGTGCAGCAAGAAGGCCAGAAGCACTTCAAGGCTGTGAACCTGACTGACCAGAGAGGTCCGAACTCCCATCAACAAGATGTCATGGGGCCAGCCAACCATAATCACTTCAGGCTTATAATATAGCAAGACATTTATACAGACATTCCCAAAATGTGGGCTAGGACCCCAAGACAGTTTCCATCATGTGTAGATGAGGCCACAATTCTAATTATTATTTGGTATCTTTGCATGTCTTTGTTGCTATCTGAGTTTATGGGATTATACCAAAGTCTCAAATGGGGTCACAAGCAAAATGACTGGGAACCACTCTGGCTTTCTCTATTAAGTTTCCATCTTTTTTTTTTTTTTTGTAATGTAGGAACTGGTTCATTAGGAACACCACTGAGATCCTAAGTCTTCATATAAGCCAGCAAATAGCCAGCAAATAGCCTCCAGATGACATTTCTGGCAACTACCAATCTCTGCCAGATTCAAAATGCTAATTTAGAGTTGATGTGTTCAGCTGTGGGGGGCAACGTCATTTGTTTCTCAGACTTAGACAGTGGGTAATTTCAGACGTGCTGAAATTACCCAATACGCTGGCCCAATACGCTGAAACCCAGACCAGGGTCCGGCCGTCCTTTACATGTGCTGGCTTCATCACGCAGGGGAATCTCGGAGGGGGCGGGGCCGTGTGGTACGACATGCAGCCACACAGCCCTGCCACCCATGCTCCCACATCCACCTGCCCTCAGGGAGACGGGCGGGGGCAGCAGCCAATGAGGCCGCTGCGTCCAATCCCGTACCACGGTCCAGACCACGCTCAGGAACAGGGTACGGTACCACACATTACTTTTGCCCCTTTCCTGATCATGGTTCAGCTAACCATGGGTAATTTCAGACATTACAGACCTCCCTTTTACCACAGTGAACCACCTGTGGTGGAGGAGATCCCGTAACTTCTGAAGGGGTTCCCGCCAGATGTTCACAAAAGTGAACACCTGGCGGGAATCCAATTAACCACTGTTCCAGAGGGGAGGCCGGCCTCACCTCCGGAATGGTGGTTACCTGGACCACGGTCTGGAATCGGCGGCTGGTAACATCTGTTACTGCTGCCAAGGCTGGAGCGTCGTCCCGGCCATGAGTCGGGATCAGGCGCAGCAGCCAGATTGGCTGCTGCGCCCGCCCGTGTCCAGGAGGGCAGGCGGCAAGGGGAGCGTGGGGGGGCCCGGCCATGTGGCTGCATGTTACACCGCACAGCCCCACCTCCTCCCCGATCCCTGAGTGGAATCAGGCCGGCGCATCTGTTGACCAGCCGGCCTGATTCCGCTCAGGGACAAAGAATTTACCATGCGCCATGTCAAGAAGGGAGGCCGGTACGTCTAAAATCACCCCATGATTCTGGGGTAGACGCCGGCCTCAACCCCAGAACTGTGGTTAGCTTTGAACCCCACCAGGAATTCACCATGGTGAACACCTGGCGGGGCTCAAAAAGACGTGCCACCCATCGCAGCCACCACACTGGATAGACTGTGATCCAGTGCGGTTGACTGTGTGGTGGCATCACATCTGAAATTACCCTTTGACATCAACAAGCACAAAATTGTGTTGATTATGTGTGCTCCAACTAAAGTAGTGTTTGAATGCCAGCCACTCAGGCAAAAGGGAGCTAGACAGCAAGGTGTCATCTTTAAGACAGAAAGGGAAAGCTTTGGGCACCTGCTGTCCAACTCCCTGTAAACCTAATATAAAAGCAATGACAAGTCATGTACTGCTTGTCTTCATTGGCATCCTTCATTACTATGTTTCAGTAGTAATTGTTTCCTCTTTATCTACAAAAAAGAGGAAAATAAAATTTCATCACTTTTTGATATTGTCTGTTTCAGAACAGAGGTGTCCAAAAATGGCCCATGGAGTTATATAATGAAGACTATTCTAATTAATAATGCATGTTTGCCCCACAGAAAATAGAGAACCAAAGATGCACTGCTCTAATTTGATCCAAAAAAGGGGCCACAGAAGCTAACTGCTGAGAACAGTAGAGCTCTGTTTGTATAGAAGATGTGGGTGACCACAATGTTTTCCACTTTATGAGGACTCTCTCAGTCCCACAAGCTCCTGGCAGTTTGCTATTCAGCCCTAAAAGTGTGAGAGCCCTATTCTACTTTTAAAATTGTATACATCTTTAATTCATGGTTTTTACCTAAATTTATTTCTCTACTGTGCTGCTCTTTTACTTTCTCCTTTAAAAAAGAAAAAAGGGGGAGGAAAGTGCAACGTTGAATGGCTGAAAGTAAATGCTGGCTGACTTTAATTGCTCTAGACAGGCATGATTACAAGCAGACACTGTGCAAGTTTCCCCATACAACTCTACCAACACACATCAGTCCTGACTTGCTCAACCCCTTCCATTCTAATCACGGGATATATTGTACTGAATCATGTGGTATATTTATGTTTGTTTATCAAGCTAGATTACGTACTTATATGGGCCATATTACTGTAGCTCACAATATTTTAATGTATTCATCCTCACAACATACTTGGCAGATGAGGAAGTGTTATTATCCCTTTTTCAGAATATGGGAAGAAGACAGAGAAATTAAATGACTTGCTCAAGGTCACGTAGGAAATCTATGAAAGACAAGGGGTGTTAACAGACAAAAAAGGGCTCCCCATTGCCCTGAATTTCCTTGCCTGTGTGAAGGGTGGCTGTCAGATGTTACCACAGTTTGGGCTAGGGCAGCACCACACAGCATCATCTCCAGAAAGGTAGTGCATGCTGTGCAGGATAACCTGGCCTAAACCAGGGCAACATGCTGCCCTGGGGCCACCTCCATCCTGACAGGGCCCAGTCACAAACTCTATGGGGGGGGGGGGGGGGTGGGTGCAGACTGCAACCGGGGAAACCGCCGGCCCAGCTACCAGGCTGTGGAACTCCCTCCTGATGGAGTCCCGCCTGGCCCCAGACCTCCCCTCTTTCTGAAGACAGTGTATGGCCTGGCTGTTCCGCCGGGCCTTTGGAGAGGGAGACAGGTAGGGTGCGGTGGGGAGGGGGAGTTCTGCCCTTTTAGTTTATTTTTAGCATTTTAATGTTTTTAATTATATTTTGTGTGTGTGTGTTTTTATTATGTTATGTTTTATTTATGCATTTTGTAAGCTGCCCCAAGCCACTCTGTGAGCAGGAGGGGCAGGGTAGAAAAATGGTAAAATAAATACATAAATAACTCTCCTGGGGTCCTCATAGGATCCATGAGAGACAGCTGCGGGGGCAGGGGAGCACGGAGCAGTTCTAGGGTCCGGGGAGCTCCCAGCCTGTGTATTAACACCAAAGGAAATATAACCCTAGTTGACTAAGACCGCTTTTAGACAAGGGTGCTGAAGGCGTCTCTGGAGCCGCGCGTTAAGAGAGAAGCCGCGCTGCGCTGCCGGAAGTGACATGCTCCCCATTGCTGGTAACCGCGGCGGCTGGAGACACGGCGCTTTGCAGAGGCGTGTTCTGGAGACCTCAGGTCTCCAAAAACCTCAGGTCTCCAGAACGCGCCTCTGCAAAGCGCCCCGTATCCAGCTGCCGCCGTTGCCAGCAACAGGAAGCACGTCACTTCCGGCAGCACGGCGTGGCTTTTCTCTTAACGCGCGGCTCCACAGGCGCCTTCAGCGCCCTCGTCTAAAAGCGGTGTAATGCTGCTTGCTCAGGTTCAGAAAGGGGTTAGGACTAACATGAGTTTAACTGGATTTTGAGCTCTGTCTCACGTTAATGAATGTAACGGAGGAATGCGAAAAAATAACAATAAAACCCCCGTGCCCACGATCAGGGATTTCACATGACCGCTCTAATGCGAGTTAAACATTAGTCCCCGCCCCTTTCTGAACGTGGTCAAGCAGCCTAAGTCCCAGGTTAGTGTCATGTCCTTAACTGCTAGACCAGCCTCCCGATACAAACTGGTATATCCCACAAAGGTCAAAACTGAAAACACAATCAATAAAAAGGTTGAATTAAAGGATTTAAAATCAGATTGACTGCAAGACAATCACACTGACCTATACTGCCCTAAATGTTTTACCAAAACTTGTATTCTGCTTTTCCTGACAGGGAGGAGGGAGGGGAGGAGAGAGGGGCAATAAGTTGTAGGCACAATTTACTATAAGCATTAATTAGAACCACAAAAATTGAGGTTCAGTTTGAAAGTCAGATAAAGGTTTTCTTTATCCGGTTTATATTTTCTAAAAATGCCACCCTAACTCTATCAGGGATGGGGGAGGGCATGTGGGCAGACCACAGCCCTTAAAGAAGAATTTGTTTTTTAAAATGCCAACACTGTCAAATTTTGCTGCTAAAAAAACAGATTCTAATTTTAAAATGAAAATCTTTTAAAAAGAAAAGGCTTTATTTTATTATCCTAAAATTAATGGTTTTAAGATCAGATTTTTGAAAGAGCTCAGGACTCAGCAACTCTTGTTGAGAACAATGAAAGAGATGAGGGTATTGGACAATTTTGACATAGTTTATAATTTCTACACAAGTCACCATCAACCAAGTTATGAAACCACACTATTTGAAAGACCACAGTTATTTCCTATTCCAAGTATAAGGAAATATTGCAGAATATTAGATACCAGACTGTGGTAACGGCTGACAATTGCAGACTTTTTAATGTTGACCACTGCAGTGCCTTTCATTCAATGCCCTCAAAGTGTTTTACAAACATTAATTAAGCCTTGACAGCAGTGCAAGTTAAGCAAGTAGCAATATGCCTTAGATATTGAAAAATAAAGGGCAGAATGGTCCAAGGTCAAAATAGGGTCAGTGGCGATGACAGGAACAGACTCTAGCCATCTTGCATATAGCCTGTCTTGGGACTCCAACAAACAGACAACTATTCCCTGTTAAACTTTCAATCAACTTTGTCTGACTGGTGCTGCCTGTTGATAAGCAGAGTGTCTTTGATATAAGGATGACACTTAGTTCCAGTCCCACTGTATGAATTGTACGTCTCTACGGTGTTTTTTTGCCATTGTAAACCATCCTGAACCTTTGGGGAAGGGGAGCATACAAATTTTAATAAATAAATAAAAATTAAAATGAATATATATAAAGTTACAATTAGTTATTTGAAAAGGATAGAAAAGTACAAAAACGCATCCAAACAGAGTGACTTTTTTTCCTATCTGCCTATAACTTAAAAACAAACTGGTTTCCTGGGGGAATTTTTCTTTTAAAAAAAATAAAATTAAAAAAAAAATTTGGCCCTAAGCCTGGTACTGTTTGCCATTTTATCATATTCAAGAAGATACCTGTCATGACTGATAATAAAATATATCACACATTTGCACAGGCTTGTTTACAGATTCATCAAGTGTTTTAAGGGCTCCATTTCAGCTTGTGAGCACTGGTATACACAGTACTGAGAGAGATTACTCTGTCCAAATTGAACCCCCTGTCATTCAAAGGTGTTTAATGTGGCAATTGGGCCCTTACATAAAGAATTCCCAGTTCTGTCTCCATCATAAAGCTGTACAAGTATGGATAGATATCTTTCTGGATACAAATTAAGCAATAATTTTTAGTCTTTGATTCTTTTACACTTTCTAACAAAATCAATCTAAAAACGTTTCATTAACTGATGATCAGAGAGAAATTTTCAAAAGCTGTTTCCAAAATTGCAGATACAGGTTTCCAAGCTGAAGTTTGTAAACCCTATAAAACTATTATTATTTTTTAAGTTCTATTAATCTACGTAAGTGTCTAACTGGCTGATTTGTACTCTTTTACACCCTTTATTTCTCCTCAGCTGTTTATGTAGCCATACGTCATTTCAAATCTGAGGATATCCCTGTGAACTTAATTCAGAGCTTCAATAGCATTGCTGATGGTTTTGAAAACGTTGGGTCTTTTCGCACCCCCACGTCTTCCCACTTGCACCCTTGCCTGGGTCGGGTTTAAACAACTCAGTGACTGTTACGGCCCACAGTCCGCCTGCACGGCACTTCTTCCCCCAAACCACAGTTGCAGATGGATCACCCAATGTTCTAGGCTGCTCCTGAAGCTCTATGGTGCTGCCCAGGGCAACCTCTGGCTGAGAGCAGAGCTGCAATGGCCATCCACGAAGCAGACAGAACCTGCCTCCAGCCAGAGCCCCAGGTTTGGGCTGCCCACTCAGCTGGTGGTGCTCGTGGATGTTCCTGAGCGCCGTTGGCAGGACTGCCTGCTCCACCTGCACATCTGGCGGCCTGTCTTTAAACAGGCAGCGCAGAGCAGGAGTGTGGGTGCTGCCCATCTGAAGACACCCACTATCAGAGTCTTAAATATGTTAATACTAATTCTTTGGGGGAAAGAATTGAAAGATACACAAGTATTGTGCTTTTCACAGAATACTTATATACATGCCAGGATGGGCATGAAGTACCCAGACTGGGATGGATCACCTGAGCATAACACTGAAAGAAAAGAATTTTAAGAAACTGAATTTTTAGGCATTAGATTAATGGGAGAATTATCAGTCAACGTATCCTATCTCTAGGATGTTAAGACATAGTACGGAAACCAAGGACTTCTCAATTTTTGAAAAGTTCTATTTTATCATGAATCTCTATTAGCATTTTACTGAACTGTCTCACTGTAAGCACTGTAACCTCTGGGAAAGGATGTTTTCATCTAATAAGATACCCAGATAACAAAGATGCAAATTCTTTCATCCTCCTCCTGTGCTATCTGATCATATCGTCTTGGACAGCACTATAGGACATATGCCAAATGACAGAGAAGGACATGATAATGTTTCCCCCTTAAATTCCAAAAAATGAAAATGAGGCAATGAGTTCTAGAGAATTGGAAATGGGAAAGACTGAATTCCTGAGATTTACTACATTTAGCATAAATAAGCAGAGACATATCGTCTCTTGATTAAGTCCTGGAAATTTTCTTGTCATAAATCTTGCTTCTTGGTATAGACAGAATATGGCATATAGACCACACAAATATACCAAGTTCACTGGGTCTGGCTTATGGATTGCATGTCTGACATCATTTACTAGTACCTGAGGGTGAACTCACATGTAACTCTGCTAAACTCCATGTACGTGGGGCCCAAGAAGCTGTATTATCAGCCCCAGATAAATCCCCGGGATCACTGTTGCATGTGAGTGAGGCACTCCGATTTCTAGCCCCGCTTTAACATCTGAAGTATTCATCAGATCAGAGTTTAAAGCAAGGCTGGAACTCTGAGTGTCTCACTGACATGCAAGAGCAATCCAGGGATCATCCGGGGCTGATTATATAGCTTCCAGGGCCCCACAGTCATCGGAGTTGGCAGAATTACGTGAGTTTACCCTGGAAGTGAGGATGCACACCAAATAGGAACTAGGCATCCTCTTGGCTTGCTTATACAAATACAATTTGCACTCACAAATCTGAACTTTTTCACATTCAATTTTGTAGTGAAGGGTGGGGCAAAAGAGAAAGAAAACTATGCCTACAATGCTAACTCTCAAATTCAGGATTTTGGGGGAATGTCGACTATTTTTTTTTTATGATAGGTTATATTATGATTTTGACTTCATACACTTCTTAAGGAGATTATCTTCTGAAACACATTTATTTCAGAGTGGAGGCATGTCAGAGACTAAGTGGACTGGAAAAAGAACTAATGGATACAATAAGAGGAAAGGCCTACTCTCATGACTATGGAAATCACCTGGTGATACGTATTTTATATTCTTGAGTGATTTTTATACACTGCTTAGAGGTGTTATCCTGTGAGATTCCCTGGTTATTTTAAAAAAATCAATAAGCAGCAAGTAAAGAAACAGTATAAAAGGGAGAAGGAAAGAAGAATCAAGCCAACCAACAGCTCATCGTACATTTGCTAATTAAAAGACATTTCTCATATATACTTTGGGGGCATTTTCAAGAAGCACAGATTTCACATTCCTCTGAATACAGAACAGGAAACTGCCTGCTGAATAATAAAACTACTTTGTGACTAAATACCCTGACACAGAAAAGCAAATCCCAAATTCAAGTGCAATACACATGGTTTTCTGGCAGAATTCTTTTTAAACTTCTCCAGGCTGTGAAAACACACACACTGAGTATAGAATTTTTGAATCAGTAAGTCATTTGGAAGAATCTCCAGAAGTGTGCCGAGGCATGTTTCTGGTGTTGAGCCAAATTATGTGCTTCTGTTTGTGGCTTTCAAATATGGATTAGACAGATGCACAAGCATGTACTATTTGGCAAGTAGTGACAATGGTCTAGTCTGAATTTAGCAATTTAAGCTTTTCATTAGTCTTACTAGGTGAAAGAAAGAATTAACAACAACTTGTTTGAGCTCTATCTTTATATCCTTTGTCATCCATTCTTGTTCATTTGCCACAGATTAGAAGCTCCTGGAATTTCAGATGCCCTCTTTAGATAATGCTAAAGCAAGGATTTCAAACAAGAGGTTCAAATGTCAAGTACATTTAAAGTGGAACCTGCACTCGTGTTCATTGTTATTTTAAGACTGCAACGCAAGCTTCAAAGTTCCCCATTGTACCGGAATCTCTAATATGCCTGCCACTTTCTGGCAACAAAGAGATATGGAAATTAACTAAGGAGGTGAAAGGTTATTTGGGATTTCAGTGTCTCATGCCTAGATTGTGCCATACATAAAAATAGATGTTTGCATGACAAAACACATGTCATGGATTTACATGCTCACCATGGCTGGCACCCTCAGAATCTGTACCATTACTGCTTTCTTCCTGAACTCCATACTCAACAGATATAGCTTAATACTCTGTGCTTCGGAGCTCAGTTTATAGGAATTCCAAAGCAGAGTTAATTCTAGGTTCTGAAATTATTACAGCATTTTGAAAACAACAGACATTTTATTTTAACCTGAACTCACCAGGAATACACGCACAGGTGCCACATTTTTCTACGCACCATCCATAAACTGTTACGAAAGCGCAATCCATTTAAAGTCTGGCATTTTTGTCTATTTATAGGTAAGAATAATAGGTGAATCAAACATGGAAAAGTACACAAGAACCTTTTTTTTTTTTAAAAGGTAGAAAGGATCCAGTTCTGACAGTGGTCCATTGTTAACTGAATCCCATGTGTGAAAACTACAGAAAGATTCGTTTATACAGCTGCTTCTATTTGTCATAACACTGCTAACAAGCTACACATGTTAAATCTGTCTTTCCTTTCAGACGATAATAATAAGGACCATACCAAATTCTATGACAAATATTAATTGAAAAGAATCAATGCCAGCTACCACCTTGAAAATTCAATTACTTCTGATTATTCTACTCACTCTAGAGTGACGAGGAATACCTCTGGCATTCTGAAAAATAGTTCTCTACTGTATGAAAAATGATTTATATACACACTATATCCTTTCTCCTTGCAAACTCACCATTTATTCATTAATCTGTGTTTGTCTAGTCCTGTCACAGCGCATTCACACAGCTGCTGACTTCTCAGCATTTCAAAGGAATCTTCCCTTCCCTGTGATATTCCCCACAATGCAAAGCGCATGAAGAAATGTCCTTTTGCTATGCCCTCCATACAAAGGCCTGGAAGAAGCATAGAGCGGAAGAGGCCAAGTCCCTGTTCTAGAACTCTGGCCACGCTTCTCTGATCAGTCAGAGGCAGGAAGTGAAAAAAATGAAATGCTCTCGCTAAGATCACCAACGATCTTCTGGTGGCTAAATCTAAACGTCTCTATTCCATTCCATTCTTGTCCTCCTTGATCTCTCTGCTGCCTTCGATACTGTTGACCACTCACTCTTGCTGGATTCCCTTCACTGCCTTGGCTTTTGTGGCTCTGTCCATAACTGGTTCTCCTCCTACCTCTCTGACCGCTCCTTTAATGTGTCTCTCTCCAACTCCGCCTCCTCCTCCTTCCCCCTCTCAGTTGGTGTTCCTCAAGGCTCTGTTCTTGGCCCTCTCCTCTTCTCGATCTATACCTCATCCTTAGGCAAACTCATTGCCTCCCATGGCTTCCAATACCACCTCTATGCTGATGACACTCAACTCTATCTCTCTACTCCCTCTCTCTCTCCCTCTGTTCAAGCTCGTCTCATCAACTGTCTCTCTGACATCTCTACCTGGATGTCTCAACGTCAACTCAAACTCAACATGGCTAAAACTGAACTCCTTATCTTCCCCCCTCATCCTTCCTCTCCTTCCTCACTGTCAATAACTATTGATGGAGTCACCATCCTGCCTGTCCCCCAAGCCCGTAGCCTAGGCTTCATCTTTGACTCAGCCCTTTCTTTTAAACCCTACATTGACTCTGTTGCTAAATCCTGTCGCTTCTCCCTCCATAACATTGCTAAGATTCGCCCTTTTCTCTCTGTCTCGTCTGCCAAAACTCTTGTTCATGCTCTGGTCATCTCTCGCCTCGATTACTGTAACCTCCTTCTCACTGGCCTTCCCCGGTCTCACCTTTCTCCCCTCATCTCTGTCCAAAACTCTGCTGCCAGGGTCATCTACCTCGCCAGTCGCTTCGACCATGTGCAGCCCCTCCTCTCTTCGCTTCACTGGCTTCCCCTTCCTGAACGAATCCTGCACAAGCTCCTAGTCTTCACCTATAAAGCTCTTCACAACCTTGCTCCCCCCTACCTCTCTGCACTTATCGCCCTCCATACTCCAGCCCGTGCACTTCGCTCCTCCTCTGTCCCTTCTCTCACCCTTCCACGCCTTCCCTGCTCCCCTAAGCGCCTTCGTCCCTTCTCACTTGCTGCCCCCCATGCCTGGAACTCCCTCCCTGTCCACATCCGCCTTGCCCCCTCCCTTCATACCTTCAAATCTCTCCTTAAAACTCACCTCTTTCGCTCTGCTCTGTCTGACTCTTTATCCTGCTGAGCCACTATTCCTATACCTACGATCGGTTTACCCTTATCCTTGCAACATGGACCTGCCTGCTGTCATTCTCATCGTAACCAAGCCAAGTACGTGCACTTGAGACCTCGCATCTTCATGAATGTTAGACCCCTTGTCTCTCCCTCTGTTCCCCTTCCTAAGTCTCTCCCCCAGCTCCTGTCTCTCAGATTGTAAGCCCTAGGGGCAGGGACCGTGTCTATTTTATTACTTTGTAAAGTGCCAGGTACACTACTGGCGCTATATAAATGTTTGTTATTAATAATATTAATAATAATAAATAAATGGTTATCAGGGATTGACGCTTCTTCTGGGGTAGGCAAATCTCACATCACCATTTTCTTAAAAGCAAATCCTTTCCATCAAGTGGGAGCGACCACATCATCACAGGAAATGATAAGGATTTCACACAACACTCAGAAGGAGGATTTGTGCCACCACTACCCATTCTAAAGGAATGTTGTGTGAATGACCCCTAGCATTGTGTGAAATCCTTACTACTTCTTGTGTTCCATGATGATCCTTAGTTCTCTGCCACCTATGCAAACAATTCATTAGTCCTTCCCTCCTCTTTGCTAAGTCAAAATCAGGTTAGAACAGTGTTACCTTCTGATTATGGCCCTTTTTACATGGACGGAGGTGGATGGGGGTGGTGGTGTTTAGTTGCGGTGGATGGAGGAGTGTGTGTGTCCCTTTACACGGACACAAACACACACACACACACACACACACACACACACACCTCCACCCACAGAGCCTCCTCTGGTTTTCCAGAGGGCCCTGTGGGTGGAGATGAGTGGAGGTGGGTGTTGCGTGGAAGTGCACATGCACACACACCCATCCCGCTCGGTGTTCACATGGGCAAACACCTAGCGGACACCCATCCGAGGCGGGGGCGTGGCATCCATGTAAAAACGGCCTATATGAAGAGGCTGCCAGCTGAAATGTACATGCAAGTTTCAGCATTCTCTTAATATAGAAAAAGTGAATAAAAAGTCAGAGGGTTTTTTTTTAAGGGATTGGCAAAATAAAGGATGTTTTTACATATTACACTACACAGGTTCAACATCCTGTTTTTCACACTGTGTTCATGCTGCAACTCATTTCCAGCTACATATCCCCTATGCACCACCCCACACAGAGGGACATAAAATGCTTTCAGGCCAGGTTTGCACATAGCTGTTGTGAGGTGTATATGTGCACATTTCCTGGTAAGTTAGCAATCACCCACGACCATAGAAACATATATGCTTTGGTAGTAATGTTAATGGGAAAATCTACTTCCTGTGCATCTCTGTGGTTGTGCAGGAACATTCATAGATGGGACATCCTGGTTTGAAAGAACACGTCTTTTTCAAAATGCATTTTCCGAGCTTGATGTGATTAAAAACCTCCAGTCTCCAGCATTTTGAGAAACCATTTTAAAAGTGTTTCTGCTAAGGTGCAAATTGGGAGCCAGGCAACAACAAGCCACCAAACCCTGAGAAAGCATGCCAGCCAGCTGCCAGCCTCTCAGAAGCCTGTCCACCAGCATTCCATCCCATCCGTTGGAGAAAAGACCAAGATCGTCATTCACTTTTGAGGGATGAGAAAGTGCTGTACTCACTGATGAAGTGCTGCCGGAATGTTGCAGCTTTCAAAAACATCTCGGAAATGATGAAAAAGCAGGCGTATGACTGGGACATGGCTCAATGCTGCCAGCAGACAAAGGATATATGCAACAGGGGTACAAGGAGACCCACAACAACAAACATTCATTGGGACACAGTCAGAAAACTTCACTGTACTTCAGTTGCTCTATACGTTTCTGTGCATGGATCAAGCAATCATCGCATCCTGGCTCAACAAGACTGCTTCTGCTCAGGGGCAAAAGAAGGTAAGATCCCATGCTTAGCTAATTTAAAGGAGAAAGGACTCCAAGAAGACTAGGACTTTCTGAAAAGAGAAATACTGAAGAACTAATTAATTACAAACAATTTCAATGAAAAAGAAAAATGGCAAACATCTAAAGCAGCAGCATCCAAGATGTTGATCACAATCAATCAGCTGGTAGGTCATGATGACTAGCTCCACACTACTCCAGGTTTCCAAGTCTATCTGTTGCTACTGAGCGCCAGGTTGGTTCTGGGTCCCTCCACTGTCATGCTGCTACTTCTGGGCATCAGCCACTTCTGGGTCCCCCCACCTCATTACACGGCTGCTTCCACACTTTCATTCTGCTGAACTTGGAACTTGCAACAGGGTTGCGCGGTGTCTGCACTCCATCATAGAACACCATTGTATGCATGTGCTACCTTATGAGTACATAGGCTGCCTCAGAGGATGGGACTGACAGTTCTCTCTGTACATCAGGCCTCACCCAAATGTCAGCACAGGCTAGGGTATCCATCCATCACCCCCCATCTTCTCTGACCACCATACTCCAGTCACAGCATCCACAGACAAAAGCCAAACCCATTGGGCTTTCTTTGGCAAACAACCCGCAGTAATAGCTTTCTATGGAAACTACAGACCAGTAAGCTTGATGTCTGTGCCGGGAAAAATGGTGAAAACTATCATTAAGAACAGAATCACTGGGCATGTTGATAAACATGGCTTAATAGGGAAGAGTCAACATGGATTTAACAAAGATAAATCATGCCTCACTAATCTGTTGCAATTCTTTGATGGTGTAAATATATGCATGTGGACAAGGGAGACCCAGTAGATATAGTGTACCTGGATTTCCACAAAGCATTTGATAAAGTCTCACATAAAAGACTCTTGAGAAAATTAAAAAGTCATGGGATAGGAGGTAGTGTCTTACTATGGATCTGTAACTGGTTAAAGGATAGGAGGCAAAGAGTAGGACTAAATGGTTATTTTTCACAATGTAGAGATGTAAAAAGTGGGGTGTCCCAGGGATCTGTATTGGGACCAGTGCGGTTTAATGTATTCATTAATGATTTGGAAAAGGGCGTTAAGAGTGAGGTGATCAAATCTGCATGACACCAAGTTATTCAAGGTAGTTAAAACATGAGCAGACTGTGAAAACTGCAACAGGATCTTACAAGACTAGGTGCCTAGGTATCTAAATGGCAGATGAGATTTAACATGGACAAGTGCAAATTGATACACATAGGGAAAAATAATCCAAACTATGAGTACGCAATGCTGGGTACTAAAGCTAAGAGTTACCACTCAGGAAAAGGATCTGGGAGTGACTGTGGACAATACACTGAAATCCTCAGCCCAGTGTGCAGCAGCAGTCAAAAAAGCAAACAGAATGTTAGGAGTTATTCGCAAAGGGATAGAGAATAAACCTGAGGATGTCATAACTCCTCCCTCTCCTCCTCCCTACCCCTCTCGGTCGGGGTTCCCCAAGGCTCCATCCTTGGCCCTCTCCTCTTCTCTATCTACACCCAATCTCTAGGCAAACTCATTGCCTCCCACGGCTTCCAATACCACCTATACGTTGATGACACTCAACTCTATCTCTCCACTCCTTCCCTCTCCCCCTCTGTTCAAGCTCGTCTCACCAACTCTCTCTCCGATATCTCCGCCTGGCTGTCTCAACACCAACTCAAACTGAACATGGAGAAAACTGAACTCCTGATCTTCCCTCCTTGTCCTTCCTCTCCCTCTTCCCTGTCAATGGCAATTGACAGGGTCTCCATCCTCCCTGTCCCCCAAGCTCACAGCTTGGGCTTCATCTTTGACTCGCACCTTACCTTCAAACCCTACATTGACTCCGTTGCCAAATCCTGCCGCTTCTCCCTCCACAACATTGCCAAGACCTGCCCTTTACTGTCTTTCTCCTCTGCCAAAACTCTCATCCACATCCTAATCATCTCACGCCTCGACTATTGTAACCTGCTTGTTAGCCTTCCCCGCTCTCACCTTTCTTCCCTTATCTCTGTTCAAAACTCTGCTGCCAGAATCATCCACTTAGCCCGTCGCTTTGACCATGTGCAGCCTCTCCTCTCCTCTCTCCACTGGCTCCCTCTTTACGAGCGTATTCTGCACAAGCTCCTCATCTTCACTTACAAAGTCCTTCACAACCTCGCTCCCCCCACCTCTCTGCCCTGATCTCCCTCCGAACCCCTGCTCGAACACTCTTGCTCCTCCTCCATCCCCTCCCTCACCCTCCCACATCTCCCCTGCTCCCCCAACTGCCTTCGTCCCTTCTGCCTCACTGCCCCGCATGCCTGGAACTCCCTCCCTGCCCTCGTCCACCTTGCCCCCACCCTCCACACCTTCAAGTCCCTCATCAAACCCCATCTCTTCCGCTCCGCCCTTCCAAACTCCTGCTAAGCACCTGTTATATGCAAACTCCCAATTTACTGTAACCAAGCCAAGAACATGTACCTGAACTCGCGCATCCTCATGAATGTTGCATCCCTTTTCTCTCCCTCTGTTTTCCCCTTCCCTGTCTCCCCTCCCTGTCTTTAGATTGTAAGCTCTCAAGCAGGGACAATGTCTATCTTATTCTTTGTAAGCGCCAGGTACATCGCTGGCGCTATATAAATGCTTATAATAAAATAAAATAAAATAAAATAAAATAATAATAATAATGCATCTATACAAATCAATGGTGCGACCACACCTCAAATATTGTGTGCAGTTCTGGTCACCCCATCTCAAAAAAGACATAGCTGAACTAGAAAAGGTGCAGAGAAGGGCAACAAGAATGATAAAGGGTATGGAACGGCTTCTGTACAGACTACGGAGAGGCTTGACAAGCTGGTTCTCTTCAGCTTAGAGAAGAGACTGAGAGGGGACATGATAGAGGTTTATAAAATCTTGAGTGGTGTGGAACGAGTAGATAGGGAACAGTTATTTACCCTTTCAAATAGTACTAGAACTAGGGAACACTCCATGAAACTAGCTGCTGGCAGATTTAAAACAAATAAAAGGAAGTACTTTTTTGCTCAACGCATAATTAACTCATGGAATTTGTTGTCAGAGGACGTTGTCAAGGCCAGTAGTATAGCTGGGTTTAAAAAAGGCCGGGATAGGTTCTTGGAGAGTAGGTACATTAATGGCTATTAACCAAGAGCTTATGGGATGAACTTCTTACTGTTGGGAGCTGGGAGTGAACAGGGAATGGATTGCCCATTGTGACTGTTGGTTCTTCTCCCATGTGATCAAGATTGGCCACTGTCGGAGGACAGGATGCTGGGCTTGATGGACCGCTGGTCTGACTCAGTATGGTACTTCTTATGTTCTTAACTGCAATGCTAGCCCAAACACGCACCATCAGTGACAGTTCAATAAGCATTGGTGAATTGTTTCAAATGATCTTTTTGTGTTCTTGATAAAGTCTTTAGAAGTGGTTTCTGTGTGTTACTGTGTTTTCCTCCTGCTGATCTAGCCCCACCACTATCAGGACAGCATGCTTTCCCTCCCTGGGCCCCCACTCCCTCGCTATTTCCCACCCTTTCCAAGTGCGTTCCCTACTGGCATTTGCAGGCTAACCAGCAGCAGGCCTGAACCCCCTGCATTTTCCTATTAGCATTCACAGTCTAGCGACATCTGGAAATGACAATAGGAAGCACAGAGGCACAGACTGGGCCCCACTCCCTCCCTCAAGTGCAAGTGCTTCCAACCCCCAGCCCCCAAAGCAGCTTATTGCTATGCCATTTCACTGTTCTCCATGGCCTCCCATTAGCCCCCACCCCAACCTCATGTGCAAATGCATGGGCAAAGGACCCCCCCTTACCCCTGTTTTTGGTTCATCCATCATCAACCCCTTCCCTTCCTTTCCCATCCCCTCCCCACAGCAACTTATTTATTTTATTACATTTGTATGCCACCCCCTCATGCCTACGGCATCTCGGGGCGGCTTCCAGCACAACATAAAACAATTTATTACAATATAAAAGCCTACAATATTGTCATTATTGCTATGCCATACTGCCATTCTCTAATCCCCTGTCCCCCAACCTTCCCTCCTTTCCCAGAAGAAGCATGGAAACATGGATTATGAACAATTTAAAATTTTTCTTTAACAAATAACTGAAGAAAAATTAAAGAACTTTATTAGTTCTTCTATTAACTATTTCTTCTTGCATCTGCCCCTTTTGAGGGCAGCTAGGCATGCTCACTTGGGTTATAGGGCTGGTAGGGGGATATTTTCTCCATCCTGGCCTAGGCCCTTATCTGCGGGATCGCCTCACTCCCCATGTACCCGTGTGACCCCTGAGATCGTCCGTGGGGGCCTTTTTGGAGGTTCCCCGGACGAGGTGGGTGGCCACAACTGTTCGGTCATTTTCTCTGGAACTCTCTCCCAGAGGAGGCTCAGCTGGTCCCCACCCTCCTGTCGTTTAGACATTTATGTAAGACCCGGCTGTTCCGCCAGGCCTTTGGCGAGGGGTAGGGGTAGGGTGGGGAGGGTTTGGGAGGGGGTGGGTTTTATGATTTGTTTAAAATTTGTTGATTTGTTTTTAAATGTTTTATTGTTAAATTTGTGTGTGTTGCTCGTCGCCCCAAGCTGCCTTTGGGCAGGAGGGGCAGGATACAAGTTTTAAATAAATAACAATAAAAATCCTCCTCCCACAAATCCACCTGTGGACGAGTTTTCGTGGGAGAAGTGTAGGAATGACTGGTGTGTTGGAGGCGTGCCTGGCCCAGGATTTGTTCACCTGTGTGAGCGCAGTTCTGAGAGGGCTCAGGTGCTTTCCCTGGGGGATGGACTGCTGGTGAAACCAGGGCAGGCTGTCGGGTTCCATGTGGTGAGACATGAACGATGGTGGGTGTTGGGATATGGCGCCTGCTCCTGAGCAACAATGTTTATGGTTGGGGTAGCAACATGTTCAAGCAGGAAGCTCTGGAACAGAAAGGATTGGGACAATCAGCTTTGCGTCTGTGCCCACATCTCATTCATTTCCGTGCTTGCCTGCTTGATCACACTGTCCTGACTGCTCAAACTACCACCAGAGATGGGCTCAGTGCCTGCAGTGCCTGTCCTTCCGCCGGTGGTTCAGGTGGGCCTCAGCAGCAAAGGTCTTGCATTCTGTGGCGTTCTGACACACTAGCTGCCTATGCTCCCTGGTCATGCCATTAATGGCATCTTGGATTTCATCTGCCTGCCACGTAGTCTCCCCAAGCAGTTCCCTTGACAAAATCTCCCTGTGCCGCCAGTTGCGGACCCACAGGTTCTGGTTCCACTGAACGCTTGTGGCTGGTGATTGGTTCTGTTCATGGCCACTGCACTGGCAGACCTGTAGCAAGGCAAAAAGGAAATCCATTAGTTCAGATGTCTCCATCCACCTTCCCACTCTGGTGTTTCAGCCCCCACCCACACAATTTTCAGCCCTACGGCCACCCAAAGGAGAGTAGGAGTGAGTACCTGGCCTATACAGCTACTGTGTTGATTGCTGCGGCAGGATCCCAGAGTCATGTGGCTCTCCTAATGAGTTCATTGTAGAGGAATAAACATACAGAAATCAAGCACAACCATTTGTGCCATTCTCTTCCTAGCCCTCACCCCACCCCCATTTTGGCTTACACTCACACACCCCACCAGCCCACCATGGTGTCTTGGCATACACCCCTGCCAGCCCGCAGTCCCACCATGGTGCATTGCCACCCACTTCCTACACCTATTGTTCCTGTCTGGTTGAGCTGTTTCCTGGGGATTTTCCTGCTGCCACCTGCCAACACAGTAAACAACAACAACATACAATTAGATAATAAATGGAAGCCTTTACCATGCACTTGTGTAAACACACACACACACACACACACACACACACACACACACACACACACACACACACACACACACACACACACACACACACACACACACACACACAGTGCATCAACTTACCATTCTCCTTTGCCTCCACTACAAAAGTGGCATTCAGGTCTTCCATGCCCTCTCCAAGAACCTCCGGTGGCTCCTCGAACAAAGGCTGACTCTCAAGCTTGAAGGGACACACCGCAAATCATGGTGTCTGTGTCAACCCATGCTGGCTCCGGGTGGAGGGGGTACAGGCATAGAGGAATCTCCGCCAGTGGTCGCACATTGCATGGTGGGAGTGGGAGCAGTTGAAGCCGGAGAGCCATATCTACCTGCTTCTGACCCCTGGTGAAGGTGCAGCCATACAGGCAGGATGCAAAGATGGCTCTATCCATGCATAGGAACTGGTCCAGGAGTTTGTGGTATGGAGATGTTTGTCTCCCATGGCTGGAAGCAAAGTTGTTGTCCCAGTTATCCTTGTAGCCTCTCCTCAAGTCCTTGGTCCATTGCCAGCACTGGTTTGTGTCCCGGATGCAGCCCTGCTGTGCCATTTGAGCCATGACTTCCTGGAAACCTTGTTCTTGTAGCACTTCACTGGGGCATATTGGATCTTTTGCTCCCCACATAGAGCAATGAAGGTCTTGGTCTCTTCCTCAGTCCAGGGAATGCAGTGTTGGTGGATCAGTAGATGGAGAGTGACTGTGATTGCATGGTGGTGGTAGTGGTGCTGTTGGTATTAGCCATGGGCCTGGCAATGGTAATTCTTGGAATGGTAATCTTTGAAATGGTGCAGTGGGCTTTTAAGGCAGATGTTACGTGCGTACAAGTGAGAGCAATAGCAGAGAGAGGGGCTGGAAGTGGTTGCTCCTTGGAGCACTCTAGTCTCTTCCCTGGCAACATTATAGTGCTGGCAGAGCTGTACATGCACAATGCTGCATGCAACCTAATTGACGGGATGCAGATGTTGGATTGTGCAATAGTCACAAGCCTATTGCAAGCTGAATATGGGGCTTGTCCACGCACAGACAGAATAACCATTAGTAACAGTGTAACCTTTGTGGAAAACTCAAGCAACAGTGTGATGACTCTCCAAGCTCCAGGCAAAGGAGAACAATCAACCACGGACGAAACCACTGAAAGGGAGCAATCCTCTGAACAAATGGCCGAGATCAGCACCAAGGTAACAGAAGTGCAGGAACAGACACAGCCAGCTGCTGATGCTGAGTCAAGGCAGTCGACGAGGTCTAACAAAGGCATTCCCCCCACTCATCTGTCCTACAAAGTCAGCACCAGTAAATTGTCAGAGCCAGAATCCTGGGAGGACATCTCGCAGATGTCAGAAGGGGAAGCAGGAAAATGGGTAAGAGTGGCTGAAGAAGAAGTAAAGTCTATGCAGGACAACACAATGTGGACACTTACTCCACTGCTCACAGGGAGAAAGACTATAAGTTGTAAATGGACATTTAAAATAAAGTACAATGCGAAGAGAAATATTGAACGGTACAAGGCCCGACTTGTCGTGAAAGGATACTCCCAGAAGTACAGAGAAGACTACGATGAAACATTTGCACCTGTAGTTAAGCACAATACAGTCAGAACATTGTTAAGTATAGCTGCCAGAATGCAAGTCAAGCATATGGATGTGAAAACAGCGTTCCTAAATGGGGAGCTGCAGGAAGATATTTACATGGACCAACCACCGGGGTTTGCAGATGTTGAAAGGCTGGATCTTGTATGCAAACTGCACAAAAGCAGATATGGGCTTAAGCAGGCCACCGGAGCGTGGAACACTAAAATAAACAAGGTGCTCATGAGGGAAAATTTTACCAGGAGCAAAGCAGATCCCTGCTTATACACAGAGACTAAGGGGCAGGTGGATCTTTGTATTAATTTATGCTGATGACCTTATTGTATGCTTTGAGCAAGAAGGGGATGAGTGCGAAACAATGAGAGTTCTAAATCAGGACTTTGAAACTAAGGACCTAGGTAACATAACGCACTACCTTGGAATATAAATTGAAAGAGAAGATGACGGAAGCTATCTTCTCAACCAAAGACAGGCAATAGAAGAGATGATAGAAAGTTTCGGCATGGGGGGCGCGAAGGCAGCAAATACCCCTATGGAAACCAGCTACCCAAAGGAGATCAAAGAACCGAGCTTATTGCTGCCAGACAATAAACAACACAGAAAGGCAATAGGAAAGCTCTTGTACATTGCCACAATCACAAGGCCTGACATTACAGTGGCAATAGGTATACTGTGTAGACAAGTCTCAGCCCCAACCCAAAGGAATTGGAACGCAGTGAAGAGGGTCTTATGGTACCTGAAAGGGGACTGTGCACCTCAAGCTACAGCTCCCAGCAACTTCCATATCAGACCTGATAGGGTACATGGACGGAGATTGGGCTGGAGACCATTCGGACCAAAAATCTACCAGTGGGTAGCTATTTTTGCTTGGTGAAGGACCCATCAGCTGGTGCAGTAGGAAACAAACCTCTGTGATGCTTTCTTCGATGGAGGCAGAGTACGTGGCAGCGGCACACACCAGCCAAGAAGTTATCTGGTTGCGACAGCTTCTGAATGATCTGGGGCAAAAACTGGACAGACCCACGCCAATCCCGGAAGACAACCAAGGATGTATAGTGCAAACAGAAAGAATCACCCCCAGAACCAAGCACATTGATGTAAAATACCATTTCCTGAAAGACTCACAGGAACAAGAACTCATAGATCTCCAATACTGTCCTACAGAGGATATGACAGCGGATGTGTTCACGAAGCCACTAGCAGGGGAACGCCATCACAAGCTATTAAGAAGAATGAACCTAGTGGGTTTGACTAGTGACTGTTGAGAAGGGGTGTTGGATTGTGCAACAGTCACAAGCAAAAGTCCATTACAAGCCCTGCAAGCTTAATATGGGGCTTGTCCAGTAGGGGGAGGGTCAGGGAGTGAAACAGGGTTTTTTCCTCCTTGCCTCCTCTTTTCTTCTCTCTCTGTCCTCCATCTTGTCCCATGCAGTCTGTACAGTATGGAAGCATGTCTTCTGAGTTCTTAGTAAAGTTCTGTTTTGAAGAAACCTGCTGTGTGTTATTCAACAGAAAGCTAACTCTACAATAGCTGACATGTGGGTACACATTAGCCCACGTTCACCCACACGGCAGGCTCCACATGCTCTAGGACCCCGCCATGAGTCAGGGCTGTGGATACGGTGGGTGGTGGCCATATGGCCAGTGGAGGCAAACACCTAATAAATGGGCAGGCAGACACCCACCTGGTGTGGGCTACTGTCTCGTTTGTTAACATCCCAAGAGTCTTTCACTTAGATTGCATCTTTTGGATTTCTAGCCTTCCTTAGGCATTACAACTAACATTGTCCTGCCTGTTACTAAATGTTGCTGTTGTAAAAATGGTGTACAAAACTATGCAGCCTGATGTGTTTCTTATCCAAAACCCAATCTGAATGCTTATAGCTCACATGGTGTCACTGCCAACATTTTTTAAGTTCATCAACTAAAACATGTATTTACAAACTGGAAGACACCCTATACTTGATGTTACCAAATCAAAAGTTGAGATGTTTCTACTCACTAGAATGGTGGGGTGGGAATTACAGCAGAATGGTCAGGAAAGACAAGAGCATTAGTGACTCCATATTTTGCTGATGTGGAGAAGTTCACTTGGCAGATTACAACTGAAATACTGGGTTTCATAAAGTGTTAGAACAACAAAATAATAAGGTAACATATTATGAAGTGTTGGTTGTCCAGTCTGCAATCAAGCATTAACCAGCTAGTCCTATAGCTCCATTACTCACATGAGCAATCCCAATGACTTGCTTAAGAGTCATTTGTGATTAACAGGGATAAGACACTATCTACATATGCTCAAATGATAAACTCAACATAATCCCAACATGCTCATAAAGAAATAGATGAGTTCACATCTATTAAACATTGTATGCTAATCTAGGACCTAGATATTATTTATTAGACTTGATCACATATCAAATAATGTTGTATAGTAATGAACTTTTATGCTCTTAATTTTCATGCTATGTAAAAATTTTATTAAACATTCACACAGTTGTAAAGATTTTGGATCAACATTTTCATTGAAAAAGCCACCTTCCCAATCAGAAATATGGTGCCTATAGAATCTCTGACAGGGAAACAAAGGCACTTTGTTTCTGTTGACCTAATCCAATCACAGCTCATTGTGCGCATTTCTTCTTTATTAGCTCTTATGCCTTTGCACAAAATTAAAATCATGGTTTTGCAAACATATAATGAAACCCCTCTGATCTAGGTTCAACTTACACAAATGAGTTGTGCCTACAGGGAGATTTTTGGCGTTTTACCCTATAGCTATCTCAATAATGTTTGAGCCTTCTAAGCCAGCCAGTTGTGTGTGTGTGTGCTTTCTGTGAAAAACTGAACAGTTCTCCCAGAGCATCGGGGGGGGGGGGGGGGATGTCTATAGGATAAGTATGTTCAGGGATGTCCTGCCACACAAAGTGGGAGGAGAACTGGCCAATCCCAGTAACAAAGACCCAGATGGAGGCACCAATTGCACGTGAAGATGTGCCAGCCAAGACTGCTGGCAAGGGTCGTATACAATTAGCTGTTAAGAGTTACTATCTATATGTTAACCTCATGATATGTGCACACAAACCACGCTTAGAGCCAACCATATCAATAATTGGTCGCAAATTAAATTAAAAAGCCATAGCATAGTGAGCCTTAGGCTGCATTCATACCTGACGACGGAAACAGCAGTGCTCCCGCAAGCCAAAGCCTCGGCAGGGGACAGGAAGCAGAAGCCAGAAGTACTGCCGGTGCGAACAGGGTTCTGCCCCAACTTTACTCGTGAATGACAGGGCTGGATCCTGTCATTAGAAAGAACCATTGTGGCAGAACCCCGTTCGCACCGGCGGTACTTCCGGCTTCCGCCTCCTGTCCCCCGCCGCGTCTTTGGCTCGCTGGAGCACTGCTGCCACAGTGCTACCACCGACAGGTGCGAATGCAGCCTTAGAGGAATAGGTGGACCAAATTAACCTCTTGCTCCCAACACAAAAGGGATCACTTAGGTCTCATTTATACAGATTTTTCAAATTGTCCTTTAGCACTGTCTAAACTAGTTAAAACTAATTTTGCTGATGTTCTTTCTAGCCTGGGTCTCTACCTGGTCTTAAATATTCTGATTACATAGTAGTTTGGCCCTAGCAAGAATGATATCAAATCAAGAAAACTAATTTTTGTTATAAATTATTTAGGCCACAACTAAATCTAAATCATGCTCAAGTAAGCAGTTGAAAAGCCCATGTAGCTAGAACATTAGCCTATTTATTTATTTATTTATTCATTAATTCATTCAAATGTCTGCCCTACCCTTCCCCTAAGGCTGAGGGCAGCTTACATAACAAAAACATATATCCTAGAAATACAATAAAATTCCATTTAAAATATCTCATTAAAAAAACCAAAAAAACCTCACTCTCACCCCTAAACCCTCCCACCTCCACCCCTAACCTCGCCTGCCAAATGTTTTGCTAAAAAGAAAACATTTACACTGCCTCCAGAAAATGCTCAGGCTCTGATAGACCTCCAAGGGAGTTGTGTGAGGAACCTTGTTTTCAACATACTTGTACCCTAACTGTTCAAAAAGCTGAGATGGCATCATACATGATTTCCCCAAGAAGTTTGTTTTCAACATGCTCATACCCTAACTGTGTTCCGAAAGCAGAGATTAATCATATATGATTTACCCAAAGTAGACATATTGAATTCTCAGAGAAACACAGTAAGGGTCAGTCAGGTTATTCATTAAATCCCAAGCTTGTTAACATGGGCCACTGAACTGGACACAGGAGTAGGGCTAAGGCCATGTTCAGAAGTGACAACGTGACACTGTCAGTAAAGGGCAAGTTATTAACCCCTAGTTCTAGACTATGTAGTGCGTTATCGCAGACTACCCCTCGCTCACAGCATTCAGAAGTCCCCTCGCCGCAAATAGCGGCGACGGCGCAATTGCCGCGCCCCCCCCGTCATGGGATGCAGAAGGAGGAGGCCTGAGGAGCTGCAATTGCAGCCTGAAAGGAAGTAACCCGGGCAGAGGTTGCCGGGGCAACGAACGGTTCAGCGCGAAAGGAGAGGCCGCGCCGAAAGGGAGTGAACGGGTCCGCCCCTTTTAGGAGGGGCGGAGCCGCTCTGGCCGCGTGGAGACGGCATTCGACTTCGGGCTTGGAGCAACGCAGCAGCAAGGAGTGTTTGCTGCTGCACTCCCCAGCTTAAAGCCAGAGATGGGCCGGGCAAAAAAGAAGGGCGCGGCGGCCCAGAAAAGGAGCCGAACGGACGCGAATACCGGTTCCAATTCGGGGGGGGAGGCTGAGGGGGTACCGGAGGGTGCCCCTACTAGGGCAGAACTGGTTGCCCGTCTTGCGGCCTGCGAGGCCATGTTGAGGGCCCGCCCACCAACCCCGGCCCAGGCAGACATGCAGCCTCTCGGAGGGCTCCCCCAGACTAGACAAGAGGCCCGGGATGGGGGACTAGCCCCTGATGAACCAGGTGGGAGCTCCACGACTGGGGGGCAGAGGGTGGTTTCACCCGGGGCCCTGGCCTATGCACAGGCCCCTGAGGCAGGGCTCAGACATGGCTCCAGGGTTATTTCCACACCGGCCCGGTACAGGGATGAGGGTTTCACCCCGAGAGCTGGGCTGAATTTGAGGCTGGGGGAAGCTCACGAGTCCAGCCCCAGCGATGGTTTAAGGGAAAACCCCACAGGGCACAGATGGGTGGGGGATGAAGCAGTGGTGCAAGGGAGTAGCAGGCAGGATATAGGGCCAACAGGCCTACAGGGTACATGGACTCAGACTTTCCATGCCCCCGGCCCAGTAGGGGGAGTAACTTCATGGGATCCCCTTGGGGTCCCTGGCCTTGCCCAATATCAGTTACAGAGGGCGGGTTCCATACCCGTGGTACTGGGTCCTGTAAGATCTCCAGTGGTTAACCGATTGGGGCTGTATGTGCCCGACCAAATGTTCCCAAATGTAGGTAGTGAATCACCACCAACAAGGAGACGGCGCGAGGCCCAGGTGCACCAGGACGGGATGACAGATGATGCAATGTGGCAGAGGATTATCGCCATTGAAAACGCGCTGAGGGGAGAGGCATCCAGAGAGGCTGGAGCAAGTACCAACACGGACCCGGGCAGCAGCGTCAATCTGAGGGAGAGCGAGCAGGGTGAGCCTAACGCACACGGAGAAAGGGCAAGTACCAATAGGGATAACACTGTGGGCACCCCAGAAAGCGGTGAGGGTTTAGGGACAATTACCAGAGAAGAGGGCCAGCAGTCCAGATACAGGGCCCCGCAGGAAACCGCGACCAGGGAGACACGGTCAGGGTTCGGAACAGCAGTAACGGGGGTACAAGAATCAATAGCGCCACAGTTGATGAAAGTTAATGGGATCTGGGCATGGGTAGTTCCCGCTTCAGCCCCAGCAGAAGTGATACAAAGGGCACCCCTCTCCAGCACAGATATAGAGATGGCAAGCACAGGAATCTCCGAGGTAACATCACCCCCTACTGAAGGTAGTAACCAGGCACAAGGGGGGAGTGGGGCAGGAACCTCACCAGTGATCCGCCCACCAGGAGGCGTCATTGCGAATGTAGCCGCCCCATTTGGAAGCCACCTAACGCAGGCGACCAAAGAAAAAATATGGCGTGGAGAATACGTCGATTTATATGCATTGCTCTTTAGTGATCCTATAGTGGACCATTCTGAGACCGACGGGGAGAAAGATAAAGAAAGGTACAGACGCCCTAAGGCAGATAGAAACTGGGCAAATTGGACCTCAGCATTCGCTGTATATATGGGCGTCATAATGCAGAAGGACCCCGGGCGCGGCTTAGAACTTCACAAATATGCGGACATAGTCCGTAGGGCCCAAGGAACCGGCCCTCCCGGCGCATGGCTTCGCTATGATGAAGCTTTTCGTCATAGGGCGGCAAATACGCCGGGCTTGCGATGGGACACCCACGCCCCAGATATATGTCTGGAGAGCATGGTGGATGTCACCAAGGCCCCCAGATACGACAGCGGACACCCACTAGTCCGCGGTGGGGTTGCACCGGCGAATGAGATGTATGGAGGGGAAAGCTGTAGGAGGGGACAGGGAGGTCCTGGCGTATGCTGGGAATACAACACCAATGGTCGGTGTAACAGAGCCCAGTGTAGATTTCGGCACCTGTGCTCCAGTTGTGGCGGGAGGCACCCTGAGAGCACATGCTACCGCCCCCGACAAAAGGCAGGCAATGGTCGTTTCGGTCCGGGAGGAGGAAACGGGAAAGGTGGACAGGGAACAAACATGGGGGCTCGCACACAAAAGGGGCCCGACACCAATTCGAATTGACGCCTTGAAAAAAGCCTTGGAAGCACACCCGGACAGGAGGGAGGTCGAATACGTGATACAGGGCTTCCGGGATGGCTTCCTCATACCGGCCGGCCCAGTAAACCAGCATACATGTGTTAAGAACTTAAAATCGGTCCAAGGGAGGGAGGAGCTAGTCAAAGAAAAAATCGAGAAGGAATTGGCTGAAGGTAGGATAGCTGGTCCTTATGATCAGATACCCATGCATAACATGGTAATATCCCCATTGGGAATAGTGCCTAAAAAAGTCCCGGGCCAATTTCGAATGATCCATCACTTGTCATACCCTCGAGGCGCCTCGGTAAATGATGCCATACCAAAGGAACTAGCCACAATCAAGTATGCATCATTTGACGTGGCGGTCGAAAAGGCAAGGAGGATGGGAAAAGGGGCAATGCTAGTTAAGTGTGATGTCAAGTCGGCATTCCGCTTGCTCCCAGTCCACCCTGGCAGTTTCCATCTACTGGGTTTCCAATTTAGAGGCAAATATTATTACGATCGAGCAATGCCTATGGGATGCTCCATATCGTGTTCAGCATTTGAACGTTTCAGTTCGCTTGTTGAATGGATATTTAAGCAAAGGTGGGATGGGGGCGACTTAACTAAATACCTCGACGATTTCCTGATAATATGCCCGCCCGACGAACGAGCGAGTATAAAGGCATTACGGTTGTTTCAGGAGATGGCCGACGAGTTGGGAATACCACTTGCCCCGGAAAAAACAGAGGGCCCCTCCCCTAGAATTACATACTTGGGGATCGAATTAGACACAAATTTTTGATCATCACGACTGCCAGATAATAAATTGCAGGAACTGCAATCCAAGATCGGGGAATGTATCCAGGCCAAAAAGATCACTGTCCGATCACTGCAATCATTAATAGGGAGCCTCAACTTCGCATGCCGGGTCGTGGCACCCGGTAGAGCATTTCTGTCCAGGTTATACGAGAAATTTAGAGGCAACTTGCTCCCACACTATAGGATCCGAGTGACAAGGGAGATGAAACAAGATCTCGAGACGTGGCAGGAATTCTTGGCCGAGTACAATGGCGTTAATTTCTGGAGAGAAAAATGGCTGTTACGCAGCGACCTCCAGGTTCACTCCGACGCCGCTGGGGGCGCTGGGTTTGGACTTTATTTCAGGACTCAGTGGTGTGCTGAGCCATGGCCTCAGGAGTGGCATGAGACGGGAGTGACGAGGGATTTGACATTTTTAGAACTGTTCCCTATAGTAGTGGCAGTACTGCTTTGGGGAAAACAGTTCGCTAATCACACAGTGTTATTCTGGTGCGATAACATGGCTGTTGTCCATGTAATTAACACATTGTCCTCTCGTTCGTCGCGGGTCATGGCACTTGTGAGAAAATTGGTGATGGCATGTCTACGTGGCAATATTCTATTCACTGCACGGCACGTCCCGGGCGTCCATAATGAAGTGGCCGACGCATTGTCTCGATTCCAGATCACGCGATTCCGCGAGCTAGCACCGGAAGCCAAGGAATTCCCCGAGCCCCTCCCTCCGGGGGCGTGGAACCTTGGGAAGTAGAACTCCAGAAAATCGTTCAGGGATCCTTGGCCCCCAGAACGCGTGCCGCTTACGGTAGGGCTTTCCGAGAGTTCCAGGAATTTAGATCTTGCAATGGCTGGGGTGGAGACTTCCCCATAAGGGAATCGGAGATCTTACAATTCGCCATGTTTCTAAAAAATAAAGGCTTGGCAGCAAGTACCATAGGGGGGAAGATTGCTGCATTAACATTTGTTAGCAGAATGAAGGGATACCCCTCCCCAGATCACGGTTTTTATATAAAGCATATGCTGGAGAGCTGGGCCAGAACAGCCCCTACCCCACCCAGTACACGGGCCCCCATCACCACACATATACTAGTCAGCATCATAGGAACATTACCGAGTGTATGTCACAATGCGTTTGAGATACAATTGTTCACCACAGCATACTCCATAACATACTTTGGGGGTTTTAGAATAAGTGAGGTAGTAGCATCATCTCGCAAGGACAACTCAGGCAGGGCACTAAGGATAGAGGACCTGGAATGGAACCCGGATGCTATGTCGCTGCGGTTGCAGCGATCAAAAACCGACCAGAGGGGTAAGGGAGCAAATATCCGACTGTTCAGTTGCAGTGTTAGGGAAATATGCCCCGTCGAGCAGACGAGACGATATATGAACATCCGCCCACACACGCCAGGGAATTTGTTGATACACAAGAACATAACTCCTCTAACTAGTTATCAATTTAACGCAGTCCTGAAGTCCGCGCTAAAGAGGGCAGGCCTTCCCTCCGGGGAATTTAAGTCACATTCTTTTAGGATTGGGGCCGCCACAACAGCGGCGGCTGTAGGTCTCCCTGTAGAGGCCATCAAATCAGTTGGGCGGTGGCGATCTAATGCCTATAAGAAGTACGTTAGGTCTAACTGTTATTAAACAATTGTGTCTCCTACGCATAGGAACTAGGTGGACCAGGCAAGAGAAGAGAACAGTGTGGATCGTGGGCCACAGCCTGGTGCGTTGGGCCAGCAACGCAGCTCAAAAGACAGCACAGGGCCTCCACCTAGGGTTAGATGATAGAGCATTTGTTCAGTGGCATGGAACTGGTGGGATGAAATGGAGCCAATTACTCCCAAAATTGAGGGCACTGAAGGACAAAGGGAAGCCCCAGGTTATTGTTGTGCATTTAGGGGAAAATGATCTGACAGTTAGAAAAGGTGTTAATTTAATAATACAAATGAAACAGGATATGTTAACAGTTCAGAGTTGGTTTGAAAAGACCCAGATAGTTTGGACCAGTTTGATCCCTCGCCTTAAGTGGGGCAGGGCCGTTAGGCCTGCAAGAATTGACAAAGCTCGGAGAAATATCAACCGAGAAATGGCAAAATGGATAACGAGCATGGGAGGAACGATTATTTGGCATATGGAGATAGCATACGGCCGAGCGGATCTGTTCAGAGATGATGGTGTTCATCTGTCCCAGACTGGGAACGAACTGTATTTGAGGAGTTTGGCCAGTCATTTAGACGAACTATTGATTTAATAGGCGGTGGGGATCGGGGGAGGCCGTGATCGGCTCCCCCTTTGTGGCGGGGGTCCAGTATGCTACAGTAGGATAAATAGGTAAGAGTAGGTTAGGATGAGTCATCTCCTTAAGAGATGGGGAGATGACACCTAGTGCAATGCGTGGCGCAGCATGCACTGCGGTTATCACCCTGGGAAGGGTACCCAGACGGGTCAGTACGTACATGCACGGTCTGCTGGCTTTGCGGGTACTTACCTCCTTACTCAACCCCACCGTTGGGGATGGTCCCCTTTCGGCCAGAGCCAAGGGCTGTCGAAAGGGGGAGTTATCTTGTTCGGTACTGGCAAGGGAGGGCACATCTCTGTCAGTACCCATGTTAATAAGTTGTTAAATCTAGCATACTGGACCCAGATTGATTGGAAATAAAGAGTGCGGCCATTTTGAAAACCAAAGTACTGTTTCTGTGTCTCATTGGGGGGGTGCGCCGGCAAATGGCACTGCTGCTTTGGGTAGTTGAAGTGCACACGTCCACACAGTGAGACATCACAACAGCAAGGATAAGATTTAGGCTATTTACTGCAGACTCATCTCCATTATCCCATTAGAGCAGGAAAGCAAGAGAAGACCCTCAACAGAGGATTGTAAGATAACTGGAAGAAAGTGAGATATTAGTATGCAGTATCCCTCTGCTATATAGCAGCTGGATAGCTACTACCTAGGATAGCATCACATCTCAACAAGCCCTAAAGAGATCCTGATCTTTATTCCAAGCTACATCACTGATCTGTTGGGGGGACATAGGGGCAAATCATTTTACCTCTCTGGGCTTTTGTTTCTGTTCTTAGGTCCATTTAACATGGATGATGCATGAGCACACAAAGTAGGGAGGCAATGAAGCCTGTGGTTAGGAAGGAAAGGAACCTGCAAGGATTTATGGCACAGCAATGGCCACAACAGATGCTCTCCTTCCTCACCAGGGAAGAGAGCTACAGGACGGTACACTGCTCAGATTGCCGATTTTCCAGACAAACTCTGTGCTGCCACTGCCATTCTTGCTGCTTCCCCAAGATCAGAGCACTGGAAGAAGAATTTGTGGATGGTGTCACCTGAATCAGCATCAGTCTAGGCTGCTGAAAACTGAGTGAGGGAAAAGCAGAACTATGGTCGTTTTTACACAGACAGGGGCGGGGTGTGTGTTTTGGCATGGCAGATGTAGGTGTGTGTGTGCCCATTTACAAGGACATACACCCACCTGCACCCATCTCCACCCACCTCCACCCACGGAGCATCCTCCATTCTGTCGGAGGGCTCTGTGGGTGGAGGTGGGTGTGCGGTGGGAGCACACATGCACAAACACCCAAAGCCCATGGTGTTTACATGGGCGCACACCCATCTCTCCCACCCACCAGTGGCCATATACATGGACTGCTTCCCCCGCCGCACACCCGCCCCGAGTGGCGGGGGAGGTGCCATCCATGTAAAAACGGCCTACGCAACTCATTCATCACATCTGCACACACACACACACACGCACACACACAGAGCTGTCTATTACCTGTGGTATTTTGAATGCTAACTCCTTGGGACACACACTGTTCAGTGCGCTACTATAACAGTATCAACAAATTATTTTCAAATATTCTTTGTTACTCCTTTGTTTTTTAGCAGATTAAACACAACATGATTTCAAAGTCACTCTCAAGTTCAAGATTCAAGGCTGCCTTTCCTGGAAGGAAAAACTTAAGTTATCTCATGATTTACAGTAGCTGTGCTCATTTAAAAAAATAAAATCAATTTTAGTGCTCAAAAAAGATTTAAACTTAGCCACATAATAAGTTCCATCATTCTTTTAATTGTATCCTTGTCTCACAAAATAATACAATTTCATCAAAATGTCAAAACAGAGGGAAATGTTTAATTCTTGTCTCAGTGTATTTGTTTCTAAACTTACATGCTGCTAGCTAACTTAGACCCAGCTAATAAACATTAGAGAGAGAAGTCAAATAAATGACAGTTGCTAAAGTGATCAACTGAAATGTCCAAATGAAGACTCAAACACACTAACACCCGTGATAAAGATCGCACTGGTCCAGCCCAGCATGAATGCCATCTCATTTGTAATCACAACTGTTCTGGCTGAGTCAGAGGAAGTTAAAGAAGAACTAGTAAATAAATATAAGAAGAAAAAAAAGAAGAAGTCGAGAAACACGGAACTTAATCGCTCTTTATGTGGTCACATAAACACAACAGACAGTGGTAAAAACCCCAAAACCAAATTTAAGTAACAATTACTATAAAACCAAAAGAATGTGCACAAAAATGTTACCCTGTAATTCTCTCTGGATGAGCTACACCCAGGACATACTTCAGCTTAACTTTCTAGCTTGCTGCTAACTTAGAAACATGGATGTAATTATAGTTGTTGTCTTTTAACTCTGTCTGTAAACTGTGCAGAGATAAACTGCTATTAGTGAGCATACCCATTCCAAGTAATTGTGTTTTGACATTATAGGTAAAAAAAGATAATAAAACACAAAAACACCAAGAAGGCAAGCTAACCACAACAGTTAGAAACAGCATGCCAAAGGCACACCAGGTCACTTATGACCTTGACTAAGCTGTAGCAGGCCAAAATCTCATGCTGACACGGATAAACACATATGCATTTCAACAAACCAATACTAGTATAAGAAAAAAATATTTTTTACCATAATGATAAAAAACGATACTCTCCATCCAATATTTAAGTGAATACGGGATTTATTTTATTTATTTATTTATTTATTTCGGCAAGTGGAGGTCAAATTTTGCAACTTCTTAATACAGATACTGTTTGTCAACAAGATTCATATAATTCTCCCATTATAAAAATGCCCAGTATAGAATAATAAAATGCCAAATATTCATTTTACTTAGTAAAAACAATATAATGACTCTTAGGAATATGTAATATTTCTATTAAACTGTTATCCATTTGAATTTAAGGTGCACAAGAGACTGACGCTGTTTTCAGTTCTCTTAAAGGCACTTGCGAGACCATATTTCTTTTCCTACTTGCTTTGTCTATTACAAGCAACCTTGACAAGTGAGGAAAATTCAGCTTTATTTTGTTTTCATTTTTCCCACTGCATAATCCTGTGGGTGCAGTGCCATGCAAAGAAGCTTCCCCCATGAACAAACCCACACAAGACAACTCCACAATATGGAATTAGCACTTAAACCTCTGCTTTTATGCAGTATTGACAAACACAACTTCACAAGGAACAAACAGAGATCTAAAAGCTTGATATGTGAAGACAGTGCAATATAAAAACTCTTTTACAGGAAAAAGAACCAACTTTGAAAGGGCCTACACTCTATTCATTCAACAGGTGCTAGTGTCCTGATATTTGACAAGATATAAAGGTCTGCAACAAGTTCTCACTTTCCTCAAAGATAAAAATAAAATTATGCAAGCTAGCAGCACTTTACTTGCTTAAAATTCTCACATTAACAGGCATTTGGAGTTAACTCCACCTCTCCTTGCCACTTAACATTAAGTGCTTTTATTGACCAAGAACTAATCTCTTCTATATTTTAAATTGTGAACCCTTTTTATCCACTTCAAAAAATTCTACAATGTGCCCAGTTATTCAGAGTGTAGAATCAGGATACTACCAGGGCAAACTTAATCATTACATAGAACACACAGCTGCTCTTGTAACTTAAATTTTCCTTATTGGGTTTTTTGTTGTTGTTGTTGTTTACAGCTGTTTTCACATTAGAAAGCAAAAAACAATGGTGAAAATGCTATAGGTAGAAATAACTTAATCAGCATTTCTCTAGTGGATCTGTAATATGTCTACCACTCCATACTTGTTGGGGCCAATCCCATGGCCTGCAAAAACAGCACACAACCCACATGCGTACAAGTGCACGCAAATCACACGCAAGTTCGGAGCGGAGATGTTGTGCCACACAGATCCCATGCAGAAGGGTTTGGGATTGCAGCCGTTGAGAATAAATTTCTTATGCTTGCAAACAATACCCTCACTAACGTTCCGCATGCAACATAGAATAGACCTAATGATTTCAGTACTGTGTTATTATATAATGAAACATCCAATACACCTGTGTTTATACAAACTATGCTATTATTTATATTTGTATTACACAGTAGCACCCCAAGGTACCAAGTCTGGATTGGCACCCCACAGTGCTAGCTGCAGTTCTCACATATAAGAGAGAGAGTCTCAAATCAATTACCGTCTCAATCCTAATTTGTTTAGAAGTTGAGGCTCCATCTCTAGGTCTGTAAAAGCATAGCTCCACACTGAAAAGCAATCTAGTGCCGCAGGGTTGTTGAGAACATCGTGTTACGGTGGCTTCAGCTAGCAGGAAGATATGTTTTTATTTTATCAAGAATCATACTTCATTTTGTTTGACTTTTTTATGACAACAGTCTTCAGACACAATGATTGATCTTTAAGGCAACATAACAACTAGCAACATGATATTTTAGTGACTTTTAGAAACTTTAATAATGTATATGAATTTGATGGAAGAGATGTCACTTGCAAAATGTGTGACTGCAACACAAAAGTGTATGTTTTGAATTGGGTCTTAGAGGTTAATGAAGTATATTTTTACCTATATTCCTGTATTAACAGCTATTTATTGTTGTGCAGTGCCAGGTACATAGCTGGCACTATATAAAAAATAATAATACTATCACCTATGAATGGATTTTAAAAAGCAGGATCATATAATGATGTCGACTGAATTTTTAACCACCATTTTACTTTTTAAAAATACAGACTACGCCATTTCATTTGTTGTTATACTCAGTTTCACATCTTTGTTCTCATGCTTTTAACACAATTATACAGTGCTTAGATTGCAACGTTGGAAAGGGAATATATATATATATATTTTTTTTTAAAGAATATTATTCTTTGTGACAACGCATTGGAGGCCTGTACACAACAGCAGTAAACTGAGCTTAACTGATAAGCCTTCAAGAATGCATGCACGTCTGGTGAGGCTCTGAAAATTTAACCGTTTTACTAAAAAAAAAACACCAAAGAATTAAAATTCCAGTTCCTCGGAATGTACAACCAGTAAAAGCACTTTTCCATTTGCTCTTTGTCCAATATAGCTATCTTTTCCACAGCACAAGCCTTTCAGCCTGAACTGAGCTAATATCAATCCAGCTCCATCGGTGGTGTTTCACTGGGACATGTAGCCGATGCTGCCACTTTCACCTCTGCATAAGTTTACATTTGTTACTGACTGAAAACAAAACACACAACATTATAAAAGTAATTATCCAATGATGATTCAGCAGCTATAAGAAAACCCAACTGGTCCATAACACAAAAATGGGTGCAGCGTCCCTTGAATGCCAAGTGAATGTGAACTATACAGGAATAGAACAATATTTCTTTTCTGTGAAAAGACAATACTAGTCAGATTTTTTAAACCTCTAACATAAATGCTTATGAAAAAGCTTGTGACTGTGCTTGGCCTGGGCCCTAAAAATTCAGAGACCTGATTTCTGTGTTCCTAGCCTGTAACTTTGGCATTTTTAGTTGCTTAATCCTCTCCTTTATGCTTTGATTTTAAACTTTTTATATATTAGATGCAGACTGCAATTCATACAGAGTAGATTCTAGACTCAATCTCAAGCTTCTGTCTAGAAGAGGAAAAATAATAATAATCATAAAACATTTTTCACTTCATGAGAACAGATTGCCTTTCACTCCATAAGATTTTGAGAAATTCAATATATTGGATGACATGGCCAATGCTCTCAAGTTCTGTATGAGCAGAGAAGACCAACTCTTCACTACTGGTTTTTCAGACGTTCTTAAAAGAAAATACTAAAATAAAAGTAATGACCTGTTCTGGCTAAAATCAACATGATCTTTGCCATTGAATTCTATGGAGGCAGGATTTCATCCTCAGTCTTAAATCCTAGGCTAAATTATATCTTTTTGGACAAACAAAATGTCTCTCTGCACTAAATGGAAGAGTTCAAACAGCTTTATGTACACCATATATAGAGTCAGGGATGGCCTTAGAAGAACCAGGTCCTGGGATGGCAGAATTAGCACCTCCATGATAGAGGAAGATAGGGCAGAACTAGGCCTCCAGGCTGGAACAGAGAAGGCAAAAGCAGGGCCCCACACAGGCACCTGCCCCAGGTACTAGTGCTCTAAGCCCTCCAGGAAGGTGCTTCCTGAAGGGCCAAGGTGGGCACTTTCAATGGGACTCTGTCCCTACCATGGGGAGGATTCTGGAGACACATCTCCCCTGGGGACCAAGAGCCATGCTCAGGAGCAGCACAGCCCCTCAGTGGAAGAAGCCTACCACCATCCCTAATGCTCCCACTGAGACCCTGTCTCAGCTACTGGCCCAAGGAGGCTCAGGGTGACAGGCTGGTGGAAGCCTTAGGGGCAGCAAGGGCTGTTGATAGGCAGAGGGTCCCACAGGAAGTACCGACACAGGACCTCAGGAGTGACACCAGAACTCTGCTGCTACTCCTGAGACTACCAGGATTAGTGTTTCCCATGGACCACCACCACCACCAACCACCATGAGGCTTGAGGCAGCTGCTCCACCTGCTCTAAGCTAAGGCTAGTCCTGCATGGAGGCAGAACTCCAGTTATCCAGTCCTCACTTATCCACAACACAGTTATCTGAAAGATAAATCAACTTACCAGTTTCCTTACTGTTGACAAGTCCAGAGGACCTACAAGACTGGCCCCACTTAGGGTGTTTCTACGGGTGTTTTCAGACGTGACGAGATCACAGTGAACCACGCTGAATACCTACATGTGGTCACTGTGCCCTGCACGTCTGTTCGGCGGCCGCTAGATGTTCGCCACGCTGAATGCCCAGATAGGGTCAATTTCAACCACGCTTCCGGGGCTCCCGGCGCAAAAATCCCCAGAAGCGTGGTGAAAGTGATTCCCAACCAGAACCAAAAAAAAGTAACGTCTGGCCGGCGATCACGGCCCGGAATCCCCAGCAGGATTCTGGGCGGTGGTCAAACCTACCCGACACTGCGGCGGCATTGGCCTCGCCGCCCGCCTGTCTCCCCAGAGGGCGGGCGGCGAGGGAGTGTGGACGGGGCCGTGCGGCTGCACGTTGCACCGCGCGGCCCCGCCCCCTCCCTGATTCACCGCCGGGATCCCCGGCACGTCTGTTTGCCATGCCTGGGTGATCCCGGCGGAGAATCTCTGGGTTGTTTTCGGGACGGGGCGAAGCCGCCCCGTCACGTCTGAAAACACCCTACATGTTAAGATAGCCAGCTGCTGGTACTCCCATATTTGAATGCATGTTTGTACAAACTGAATTGTTGCCGGCAAGGTATCTCCTGGCCTACAAGCAGCATTCATAGTCTCTTCCCTTCCAGAAGAACTCTGATGACAGCGCTTTGGAGGAAGAAGCCAAGAATTATATAAGCAGCGTCTTGGGTGACATATTTTTGTCCACTACAGGAGTAAGACCAGTGGTAAATAATCAAGGTCAAGGGATGCTGGAAACAGGTTTGAAAGCCTTCTGAAGAGATTAGTCTCCCTCTACAATTATAACTGGTATACAACCGTAAAACATAGACACACATCTAAGAAGAAAAACAAACTTCCACCCAGAAAATCAGTTGGCTTTGCCATTTATGCTGTATTTACCAGGGATCATTTCAAAGTTATGGAGATTTTAAAAAAGAGGAAGACAACGAAAGAGAAACTCTCCTTTATACAATTCCTACATTATTATCAACAGCATCTTCCAGAATATAAAGTACTTTTCCATAATAGACTCATAATTATAGTGGTGTTACTGGTCACGATATACAAGAGCTATTTCTGAACATGGAATTATAAATCTGAATAAAGTAACTAGAAAGGATACCAACTGGCATAGACAAATATGTATGCTGTGTTCAGCGTTAAGACACTTTTTAAAAATAAAAAAACCATGCATGTGGAAGTCTGAAAGAGAAAGTAATTCTTTAGTTACTGCAATGGTACTCTGTCAAACAAGCAATCCTACAAACAAACAAAGGAAGTGATTGTTCCTCTCTTCTGAGGCTTGTTCAAGCCTCGTCATCTACACTATCATGACTAGTTTTGACTGTCTTGCTATAAAGGAGGATACTGTCAAGCTGGAGAGTTTTCAAAGAGCAAGAAAGATGATAATGGGGATGCAGGGAAAGACCTATGAAGAGAGGTTGAAGAACTGGGAGTCTTTAGCCTAGAAAAAAGAATGAGCGGGTGGGGTGGGGGGGCATTATTACAATTTTGAAATATGTAAAGGACTGCTTTCTCTCTGATCACTGAGGATAGGGCAGAGGTAATGGGCTTAAATCAAAGAAGAGGAGATTTGGGCTAAGCATTAGGAAGAATGTTCTAACTAACAGAACAGTTAGGCTGTAGAGTAATTTTAGTAAAATAGGGAGGTTCTGGAGTCCCCATCACTGGAGGCAGTGATTAGACTGACATCTGTCAGAGTTGGTGTAAGTACAGCTGATCCTGCTTAATGGCAGGGGATAGACTAGATAACCCTTTCAGTTACTACCAGCCCTATGAGACCCGTGTTCACTGCATTTCCCCCAGTGGCGGAAACGTTTAGAAATCAGTGATTCTAAACATTATCAGCTTTGGACTTTACATGAAGTGATATTGAACTTCAAATTAAGAGAAACCTTCCATAATACATATTATGCATCTGTTTGTACCTATATATTATACAGTATACCAGACACCCAGGGAGCCAGCGGGAGGAAATGTTATACAGGGAGGATCTTCATATCAAAGTGCAGGCAGACACAGCACTCCTGTAAATACAGAACACAGAGGTGCCCTTCTCTCCCTTGCCAGGGCTGCTGCAGACTACAAGAGATTGGAAACAGGAACACCTTGCCCACATTTCAAGCCCCGACATGAGGCTTGCTATACGGGTAGGCAGCTAAACACCTGGCAGGCATGGGTCATTATCATTTTAATCAGGTCTGTCCTGACAGCATGTTCTTGGTACTAAGGCAATTCTGCCTTGGAGGAAATTGTCCTTGCACTGGGATCATTAGATGCAGGGGTTCCTACAGGCAGGGTTTGCTATAGTAAAGTTCAAGCTGCATTTATACAGGGGAGCGAGCAGGGTTGTATCTATAGAGAAAGTTCTGACACTTATAGTCCCCATTTGCTAAAACAAATGGACAGAGCCACCTTTTTATCCGGACACCGCAGAAGACATACTTTTTGTCCAGATTTGAGCGATATTCAAATTGTGGGGAGGGAGGATTTGTACTGCAACAGTAATTGCGTCTCTGAGAGTTGGAGGGAGACATGTCTGGAATAAGGAATAATTCCAAGTAGATCATCAAAACAAAATATCAAAAATCCTTTGTCCCCCATCAGTAAACCTACAAGGCCTTCCACAACAGATATAGTACATGCCAGGAGGCTGAGAAGCCGAACCCTCTCATGAGATTCCCTACATGTGACCTTGTATAATGTGGAACCAAATTCCTTGGTGGCTTCATATTACTAGCATGAGTAGAAATTATGGGTGAGAACGGTAATGGGTAAAACAACGTTACAAGTGACTTAGGTGGTCCTGTTGCCCCAAAACCCGAAAGGGAGCACAAGCACGAAAAGTTTCTGACCTTAAGCTGCTCTGACCCCTCAAAAAAGCTCCCATCTTTACCTCCTCATTTTGGGAGATATGGTGGGGGTGGGAAAGAGAATTAATCCAAACATGGCAGCCCCTCTTTTATTCAAGCTTTGCTCCTAAATTTAAAATTAGAACCTAATATTCTTTTCTTAATTTTTGTTGTAGGTCATAAGAATTAAAACATGTGAAAGGCACTTAATTTGAGCAAGGAAATCCATTATAAACCTCTATGTTCAAAGTATTAGCTTAACCGCAAATATATTGTCAGCGTTGAAGTTTTTCACAGGCTTGAATAATGAAATAAAGCAGTCTCTACGTTTTGTTCAACACTGTGATTCTCTTGATTTTAAAAACTTTCTGAAGGCCTCTGGTCTTTATGCATCAAGCCCTTTCAGTATTTGAAAAGAGGAAAATTTCTGAGTTAACAGACTAGTTCATGGGATCTCTTTAGTCAAAGTGCACACCTCACAAGTTGAGGAGAGAAGCAAAAGGATGGCATTACAGCTCCGTTTTACACTCTCCTGATGACTGGGTTACTATGAAGAGGACTGGGGTTGCAAGGAGGTGCTAATGTGGTGTAGTGGACTAGGTGCTGGACTTAGACCTAGGAAGCCAGGGTTCAAATCCTACCCTAGTCATAAACCTACTAGCTGGCCTTGGGCAAGTCAGAACCTCTCAGCCTCAGTTCCCCATCTGTAAAATGGGAAGGTGTGTGTGTGTGTCTGTCCCTCTGTTTCCCTCACCCATGTCCATCTTAGATTGTAAGCCCACTGGGCAGGGACCTACCTTTGAAAATCTGTGACTGTGAAGCACTGTATACACCTAGTAGCACTATATATAGAGCTGAGTAGTAGTAGTTTAAAGACAGAGAAAAGTGGTACAACATGTAAGCAGAGCAGCTCACCAAAGTGATTATATAACCCATCATGGTAACAAGAACTCATGTATGTACTGGTTTTTTATATAGAAAAAACAAAACAGGATATGAAAGCTATTTCTAAATTATTCCTTGCACGTCAGTAGATCCCATGAAATGAAGTCAGTGGAATTTATTCATGTGTGCTAGTGCTTGGAGGATTTGGTCCCTAGCTTGGAGAGCCAATAAGTTAGGCCCTTTTTACATGGGCCGCAGCTGCGTGGGAGGTGGGTGTGTACGCCGCAGCATGGGCACACGGGCGCACCCCCAACACCCACACATCCCCACTCACGGAGAAACCTCCGTTTTCCCTAGCTGCTCCGCGAGTGGGGATGCATGTTTCACGGGAACGCACTCACACCCCCAGTCACCGGCTGCAGGATTTACACAAGATGGTACCACTCATGCCCATGCAGTGGATCTGCATGGGCATGAGTGGTACCATCTCGTATAAAAAGGGCCCTAGTCATAGATAATCAAGGTTCATTGCTGGGACAAACAATTTATGAGTCTAGCTCAGGGGTGGGGAACCCTCAGCAAGTTTTTATGTGGCCCCTTTCCACTTCCTGGATCTGGCCCCGGGATCCAGTCTCTACCCCCAAGCACTGAAAAACTGAGCTCAGGATAATGGAACAGAAGGGAGGGCATGCACACAAGAGTGGGAGACAGATCCACAGCACAGATCCATGATCTGGGCCCTCCTTTTCTTTAATACACCCATTAAGCACCCCTGCCCCAACCTCTATGTGGTTCTTGGAGCTCGTACTAATTTTCAATATGGCCTCTGGGACAGAAAAGGTTACACACCCCTCGTCTAGCTCGTGAATGGACCAAAAGTGACAGACATCCCTCCAGTACCCTCCTGATATCCTGAAGACTAAGGGAATCCATCCACCATACCTTTGAATCAGAGGAACTATTATGAGAAGCACAGAGATGCTTCCAATAGGATTCAGAGTGATCCCATGTAAATTTACACTTTAATTTACAAATGGAGGGTTTTGTAAATTAAAGGATTTTTCTAATTCTCTTTTTAAAAGAAAACATATAATTGAATGCAATTTCCCATTGCCTTTCACAAAACTCAGCAATGGAATAATAACACATACAATGACTTTTAGTCACCATAGAGGGTAAAGGAGAGATGAGAATTCTGCAAAGAAGTTATCACACTGGTCCAAAGTCAACTATGACGTCAATAAAATACACAATGAATGATGGCAAGTGGATCAAACCCCTGCACTGCAAAGTGTGCAATTTCAAACACTAAGACTCAGCAAATTCATCGTCACGCATGTGCTATATTCAGAATACTTGCAAATTAAATTACAGTTTATTATTAGCATCTTTCTGTTTTACACACGTAAAACAGAAAGAAAAACGAAAAGGAGTATAGATGATTTAACTCTAGAGGGTGTATTTCCAGACACACTAACTGGACTAAATAACAAAATTCTAAATGGTTGGTTTGTTGCTTCCATGCAATATGTAGATTAACCATTAAATTCTGTTTGGGACACTTTGACATCTGTTTTCAGCGCATTACAATGAAATCTGGGGACTTCGTACATACATTTGCTGTAATAAAACTGTCACTAATCAGTGTTTTCCAAAATATTGCCCATAACTATTACTTTTCAGTAGCCTCATTTGCATGATCTAATATGGTTGCCTCATAGTGCTTCTTGCTGGCTCTGTTGGTCACAGGCACAAGGCCTAAAATAGTTTCTAACCACCCAAAGACTCTAAAGCAAACAAACCGTTTTCCCCATGGCCAGATCTAAAATGAATCATAAGGAGCACAGTCTTAATTTGATAATACCTATCAAAACCAATGGGATTGACATATACAGAGGGAAGGGAGAAACTAGTTTTCTACAGGCTTTAACTATGGGTATTTACAAACGAGACCAGAGTTCATACCAGGAGAGCATTCAGCCCATGTTTGCTGACCGTTCGTTATGTGGCCATGAGATGCGCACTCCCATGTGCCATGGAGCTTCCACTCACAGTGGAGTCCTGGGGCGTCCACCCCCATCTATTGGGGTGCACACAGCCTCAGTGTGGGCAAAGCACCTGAAGTGGCCCAGTGGTCGGAACAAGAAGTGTTCATTGCTCTCACTCTCCCTGGGGCTTCTATTGTTTAGTTTCACTTTGGAGTGCTCCAAAAGGGGGGGGGGGAGCAACAAGCAAACAGTGGGAGGAGCTTCCTGGACCCAGAATTCCACATGACAGAGTCATGAGGGAGGGGCGATGGTGGATGGAGTACAGTGCCTGCCCAAGTATTGGGTTTGCCATGCAAAACCACCGAGTGGGGGCTGCCCTGATTGGACACAGGACTCCTGTGGGCTATCATCCCTTTATTTTTACCCTATAAGTCTATTTACAGAGTTATCAGTGAATCCATCATCATACTGAAAAGTGGTACAGATTAATGTTCAGCTATTATGTGACATTTCCCTAACATAGATTAAGTTGTGAGGTCGTACATTGATTAGTTATTTTAGCTGATTATCCTTCCTGCATTTTTGGAATAGAATGGCATACCCTGAATCCTGAAAAGTGCAGGATTTTTCTGCTGAATCGCCTTATGGCATGTCTTCATGAACAGTGAGCAACAGAGCAAGTGGGCAGTTTGCTCTGGACTCAGCAAAGTCTCATTAGTGCTTTGTGAAGTGCCTGACATGGTTATGTGGAGTGTATTGCAATGGAGCAACAGTTGAGGAGTTCTCTGCTACCCAGCAATGAAAGTTTGCTCAGTAGCAGGGTAGCCACTTAACCTACTGCTGTGCATTGGCAGGGAGATAACAAGATGCTAATGAGCGCTGAGGGAAGGGAAGAGTGTCCCATTTGCTTCTGTCCATGGAGATACAGCCTTAGTCTGAGGACTAAAAGACATGCATCAGGTTTCAGGATAACTACTTATCTAGTGTCAGATGAGACTCGGAGGCAGTTACTACCAAAACAGGTTATAAAAGAGGTAGTTCTGTTAGATCCAAATTTCAGAAAGGTGTGTTGTCCCTGTGGCCCCAGACTATACTTAGGCTGTTTTTGAACAGGCACGGGGGCGGAGCAGGTCCATGTGCAGTGGGTGGAGCACCGCTGCATGGGCCATGCATGGGGGGAGGGTGCAGACAGGCGGGCACACCCATCTACACACGGAGCAACCCACCTTTTCGCCAGTTGCTCCATGCGTGGAGGGTGGGTGTAGATGGGTGGGTCGCGGGAGCGCGCAACCAAACACCTCCACATTCAGACAAGATGCTCCCACATGTGGACACTGGGTGTCCACGCGTGGGAGTGTCTAGTTTAAAAACAGACACTCAGATACAAGGGTCTGTCTGCATTGCACTCACAAACTACTGTGAGTAGTTGCATTGCACTCACTGCACTGCATTGCAGTGAGTGCATTGCATTGCACTGCATTGCAGTGAGTGCATTGCAGTGCACTGCATTGCACTCACAAACTACTGTGTCTGTCTGCATTGGGCCTGCCCATTCCTTGCAGCAACCTAGTCACACTCTTTCATCTGTCTGTTCCCAGCTTTGCCATGCTTCACAGCATCCTGGTTGGCTGCTGATCAGGATATAGCTTGGCTGGTAGCAACAGGAAGCTAGGTAGGCCATCTGTATACTTCCTGTTCTTGCCTGATCCCCAATCTCTGTTCTTACTCTGTACCCAGCTCTGTGTCTGAAATGATCCCTCTTGAACGTCTGCCCTGTTCCTGTCTTGCTCTCTGTTCTTGCCCTGTGTCCAATTCTGACACCTTACTCTTGCCCCAATCTGACTTTGCAATGCTCTGACCGCCATGAACTCTTTATTCCCATCCCGATTCCTCCACTCTGGCCCTGATCTTGAGTCTGCCCACACCCTGACACCCAGACTCTTAAGAGTCATAAGACTTGGCTTCCACAACTCCCTGCCAGACACTGGTTTCCTTCTATCACCATATCTGGAGATTAAGTGGGGCTAGAGATATTTTCTTTCAATTCCGGCACGTTGTCTAAAGCAGGAGGAACAGCCTCTGCCCTCTTCTCCCATGCAGAACTCTGACTTCTCTTGCTTCCCCATTGGAAAGAATTTTGGGGCGGAGATGGAGGACAAAGTTTAATATACTATTGCTTATTCCTTACTATTGGGTGAAATTCATGGTTTCTGAATGCTTGCTGCAATCATGTTACCCCGAGCTCTCTTCCTATACAGCGCTTCCCATTGGTTCACAATAACAGTCCAATAGGACAATTTAATTTTTGTCGATATCATGATCATGATCTTAAACCTGGTACATGGTTTTTAGGGCACATGTTTTATATTACACAAATGTTAGAGGACAAAAAGCTGATTAATTGTAGGCCCTAATGCTGTGTTTGTTAGTGCTAAGAAGTCATTCCAAATGTTCCAAAAAGGATTAATGCAGTATAACAAGTCTATTTAATTACTGAAAGACCAGTGATCCTCATATTACTGTAAGCAGCTTTTCCTTTATTTGGAGCCTGTAAATAGAACAGAAATTGTTACATGATAACTATAAATCATGTCAATGACTATTCAGGTTATAACACCAATACAGTTAAAACGAATGTGTAAGTGGTCTTGGAGGCCCAGAAAGAATTTTAAATATTCCAGGATACATGTAAAAAAACCCACACACAATTGGAAGATTGTGTAAATACATGTAAATATTTCAAAAAGAACTTTTAAACATATTTAGTTAAAGTCAAGGAAAAGCTAATTGCTTTTGCCCTAAAATGTGGTCTCTTGTCTCCTTTTAAGGATTTTAGTTAGAATTGGGCAATTAAAGTTTCAGGAATTCTTGTCCTTTCCAAAGAATAGTATTTTTTTTTAAAAAAAAAGTAAAAAAAAGTTAATGAAGTCTATGACTTTTATAACATAAGACCATATGTGTCACAGAATTGGAGACAATGGGTGATTTCAGATGTGACGGGGTGAATATTCACCCCGCCATGACCACAGTCAAATGTGGGCCGCGGTGAACTGCGGTAAATGTCTGTTTGCCACCCGCCATATGTTCACCATAGTCAAACACGGCCCGCGTTTGCATTGACCACGCTTCGTTACCTCTCACCACCCGGAGGTAACGAAGCGTGGTCAAAGGCCACCATGGCCTTGGTGAAGGGTTCGTCATGTCTGTTTACTCACCCTTCACCACGGTCGGGGTTCGCCTTCCCGGTCCCGGGCGGTTGGTGCGGATAGGCCGCACTTCCTGCCCGTCGCGCTGGGGGGCGGGCCGACGGCGGTATGCAGGGGGCGGGGCCGTGCGGCCGCATGCAGCGCCACACGGCCCCGCTCCCTCCACGGTAGGGTGAGCCAACAGACGTTACGGCCACCTGGATTGACCGCAGGCCATGGTGTCTCGTTCCCCACGGGTGGGGAGGAAGGGGGGGGAACGTCTGTTCGCCCACCCCTTGACCCCCCGCCCGTGGTCCGAACCACACCATGGCCCGCGGTCAATTCAGGCAGCCGTAACGTCTGAAATCACCCAATAACACCTCTAAAGGCATACGTGAAAAAATAGAACACGATATAGATGGCTTTAAATTATGTGTCTGCATCTAGACAGCCTAATCAATTTTCCAATTCTACTTTCTGTACAGCCTACTTGTTCTTTAACCAGCAGTCAAACAATAGAATAATTTTTAATGTTAACTCTCTGTTAGCAGCAAACTGAGTGGAATCAGTATCATTATGCTGTCCCACACTGAAGAGAATATATTTCCACCTTTAATTTTGTTTTGTAAATTATCCTATTTTACAGTTAGAAATAGGCATGTTAATTTTGTATGTGACAAGACTATATCTGCTTCATTAGTAAAACAAAAAATATATTGTTGTAGAGGAAGGTATAAGGGAGCAGTGATTTAAGGGGAGGAAAGGTAAATGTCATAATGAATTCAGAACAGCTCAAGTTACTAATTAAATGTTTTGGGTGGTTTCAATTTAACTTAAGCAGACTTCTAAAAACAACAACAACATTGCCCTCCTCCTAAGAAATTGGGATGGGTGGGAAGGGGGAATAGAGAAAAAAAAAAATAGACCCAGCACTAAATAAACCTGTTAAACCAATGTCTAACACAACTCTGTTCAAGTGATCAATAGGATGTAATAAGTCACCATGTCCATCTGAGTATATGAACACAAGTATATGAAAATTTTAACAGCCAACATGATCAGTTCTTTTATCTCAGAGACTTCACTGTATTATAAAGCATGTGTTTTAGTCTATGCTGTGCAACACCACTTCCCACATAAAGACTGATAGTGGACCTCCACAGGGACTGAGGAGTGATGAAAAACATATGCACATGCCTGTGGATAGTCCACAAGGTTATGTATGACAAAGCCCTATCTGGAAAAGCCATTCCAGCCCATGAGTTAGAATAGCACCAAAATCTGTCTGCGTGATTATACAGAAGTACTTATAAAGTGGATATGGTTGGTGTGAATCCAATGCTTCTTTTCCCAACACCAACTAATCCTCTGTCGCACTCCTTTAGAGTCTGTTAGGCAGCCTACCAGGCTATTCCATACCCTTCTGCCGAAGACCACCAATGCGAATGGCCTCCACTTCAGTGAATTGCCTTTAGAGGGTCCAAGGATGATGTGGAGGTATGTACAGGGAGAGGGACAACTCCCCACAACACAAAGGTTCTTTTGGGGGCTATATCCTGTTTTGTTTGCACGCGACAGACACCATTCAAGAGTCTACAGTCAATTCTGCATCTATACACAAGTTCTTTTTCAAGTGTTAGTAGGTTGCCCACAAAAAAATAAGTCTAGGTTTAAAAAGTTTCAATTCAAGAGTAAGTTATAATGAAGAGAGAGTAAAAAGTTTTAAACTATATAAAAACATCATGTTTGCCTTACATAAAATATACAAGTCAGCTAGAATTTTAAACATTTGGGGCTTTTCAGGATAAGGCCCCAAATTAATACAACAGTTACTATTTTAACAGCACTGGATTACTGATTTTGACTGGGTTTTTTTCTATACTTCTGCTTAGGATCACAGCTCTAGTGAACTACTTGTCATAGGACTAGCATGCTCAGAGGCCACTTCCAAAATAAAATTAACTAGTACTTTTAACAAATCAGGAGGGCCCTACCATGCTATTGATTTTTTTTCTTAAATCTTTTCATTTGTTTTTACAGGGGTTTCTGCTCTAAAAGCAGTAAAATACATTGGGTGATTTCAGACGTGACGAATCCAAGATTCACCACGCCTGAACCACACTCAGGGTGATTTCAGAAGTGACGCGTTCCAATGCACCACAGTGAATCCCACCCCGGTGTGAACGGATTCACTGCAGACTGTGGTGACACGTGCGGCCCCAACAGAAGTGACAGGATCGTGACCACCGCCCGGGGGCAATCAGGGAGAACATGGGCCGGCGGAACACAACAGACATGCAGTGGAGACACAGACCACGGTTTGAGTCCCAGAATGCACCGCAGCTGGGGTCAATTCCTTCCACCGCGGCTGCGGGTTTCGGTTCAGAAGTTACTTTTCATTCACCCCTGCCTTGGTGACCATTCACCACACTTCTGGACCTCCTCCCGCCCCAGCCTCACGAAGCGTGTTTAGCTTCACCCCGGGCCGCGTTTGACTGTGGTGAACATCTGGATGCGAGCAAACAGACATGAAAGGCGCTTTCACCACCACCCGCGTTTAACTGAGGTTGACTGTGGTGGACAGTCACCACGTCACTTCTGAAATCACCCTCAAACGTGGCCGGCGTTTGACTGTGGTGAACGTCTGTTTGCTACCCGCCAGACATTCACCACAGTCAAACGCGGGCCGCGTTTGCATTCACCACACTTCTGGACCCGAGGATGCGAGCGGGTCCAGAAGTGTGGTGAATGGTTACCACGGCAGGGGTAACTGAATCGTCATGTCTGTTCACTTACCCCTGTCGGTAGTGGAATTAATTCCCCCCCGACCGCAGTGGCGAGTGCGGCTGGATTGGCCGTTCTCGCAGCCCGTCCGGTGGGGGGAGGGCCGGTGCGGAATGCAGGGGACAGGCCATGCGGCAGCATGCTGCACCACATGGCCCCACCCCCTCCGCGATCCGCGGTTCCACGACAGACGTTACACCGGGCCCCATTCACCACGGGCCGTAGTTCGCCAGTCCCCACGGCCTGGGGAGAAGCAGTGCAAGTCTGTTGGCATGCCCCTTCACCCCGGGCCGTGATCCAAACCACTCCACGGCCCATGGTGAATGGGGCCCGCCATAACATCTGAAATCACCCATTGTCAGAGTAAAGGCCAAATTATCAGATACAATGCATTTTTAAAAAATAATTAATTAAGATCCAACTACTGTCCTAACAGGAATATAGATCAAGAATCTGAGATTAGTACTGGGAACATCTGTAGCAGACAGAATGCCTATCAAGATACTAGACAGTTACTAAGAATTAAAAAAATAATCCATCAACATTTTTTAAATGTCAGCACTCTATATTCAAAAGCAAGAAACTTCAGAGATAAAAGGCGAAAATCTTTTTCTTGGAATCTCAGTATTGCAACAAAATTTGTATACAAGATCTTTTCCACAACTACCACACCAAACAGTGGGTGGAACAGCTAATAAAGAAGTAACTTGAAATTCAGCGACTTACGCATTTTGATACTAATATGAGCCGTGTCTATTTAATTTCAAAAAATTAATTGCCTATTAAAAATAAAAGCAACATTTGACATTTTCCTCATAAAATATTTGCAAGGTAAAACTTCTTCCCAGCGTATTCCACTTTGTGGGTGCTATTGAAAAGGTAACATTAGTGCATAAATGTTCAAAACAGAAACCAGAGAATCCAATTTTTTTAAAATGTGCCATTTGCTATGAAAAGATTAAATAAATATGTGCACATTAGAAGAATGGTATTTGGTTAAAATGAAAAGAGAAAGTAGCATCGTTCTTAAAGTTAGAATTTTTTCTGTTCCCTTTTCCACCAAGGAGGGCTGCCAATTTGTCCCCATCACCGTCAGAAGACAAAGAAAACGATGACTGCAGCCAGACCATATCAAACAGAAGACACTGCAGCTCCAGAGGGATGCCTTGAAGTCCACTGGGGTGTAAAGTCAGGGCTAAGGCCTTCTTGTCAGCTAATGCCACAAAAGAATCAGAAGAAACAGTGACACAGCCATACAATTGAAAGGTCAAGAAGTTCATAGCCATTTCATGACCCAGACAAGTCAAGGTCAAGAGATTCAGGTAGCAACTTGGCCTGGGCATAAGTTACAGCACAAATGAATTGTTTTAACAAATCAGCTTTGGTCAATTAAACCTAACAAGACGTGTTGCATCACATAGCAGGGTTCCTGACACTAAGGCCAGGAGCTAAGGCCAGCCTCGTAAAACAAGGCTTTTAACATGGCATAACAAATTTAAGGTAATCCATCCAGAAACTGCAGATGTCAGAATAATAAAATACAAGTTGTCCCGACTAGAAGCCGTTTTCGCAGGCATCCCTCAAAACACTGTCCTTGGCAATACAGGGGGCAGAGAATACGTCCTGCTATAATTACCTCTTGTTCACCTCCATATGAAGGACTTCTAGATTTGAATACAGATTTCTTTACAACTTTCTCACAACTTACATTACTAGAAAATTAAGCTGAAAATCATTTAGGTATTTGTTGTACTATGTGTTTTGGCAAAAATATCAAGATTTTTTTTTTAAAAATCAAATACATTTAAAATAAATAAGAAAATATTAACGGTTACTTAACGCAAGACGTTTAATCTAAATGTGAGGAAGCTGCCATATTTGGTGGTATGTACATTTGATGGCATTCTAATTTAAACAAATCAGAACAATTGTTTCCATTTAATTTTATTATGGATTTCAGCTTCATTTTTACAGTGTATTTCAGATTCAAAAAATATATTGCACCAGTATTTGTTCTGAAAAGAAAAAATATGAAATGTCCAAAGATAGTGACCTCTTTATTACAGCCAAATAAACCCAAGCTAATGAAACAGCCTGTTCCATTCTTCACAATAGTTAGCATCTGAAAAGTAGATCCAAAGTTAACCAATTTCTTCTCCACTTTATAAGTAACAAGTCCATTCAGTTAAATAGCAGTAGAACTTTATTAAACTTATGTTCATCAATGCAAATGATTACTGTAAAAGAGCATGCTACCTTGCCACATAGGCCCTTTTTACACAGGCAGTGGTGGGTGGGTGGGGGTGATGGGTGTGCTGGTACAGTGGGTGTGCACCCGTGGGAACGGGCGCACACCCATATCCACCCGCCTCCACCCATGGAGCCGCCTCCATTTTTCTGGATAGCTACGTGAGTGGGTGATGGGCGGAGATGGGTGGTGTCGGGAGTGTGCATGCACCCCCACCCACCGCCCATGCTTTTCGCATGGGCAGACACCCATTGCACACCCATCCCCCCACCCACTGCTCTGCCATTTACACAGGCGCCCCCACACTTCAAACACCTTCCCACACACCAGGGGGGAGGGGTCCATATAAAAACAGCCTAAAAGGGGCAAGATAGTTCTTTAGAAAGCTTCCTCATTTGTTATACTCGCCATTTTGGTATGCTGTTATAACAACAAGAGCTTCCAATAGCCAAACCAATTAGTCCAGCAGTTCTCTTATGTTGCTCCTGCATCACAGGGAGGGAATGTAACATCTTAGGGTGATTTCAGACGTTAAGGCAGGCCACATTCACCATGGGCCGTGGAGTGGTTTGGACCATGGCCCGGGGTGAAGGGGCGCACCAACAGACGTGCGCCGCTCCTCCCAGGGCTGCGGGGACCGGCAAACCACGGCCCATGGTGAATGGGGCCCGCCGTAACATCTGTTGGTGAACCGCGGATCGTGGTGGGGGCGGGGCCGCGCGGCGCAGCGTGCTACCGCACGGCCCCACCCACTGCGTTCCACAACAGCCCTCCCCCCGCCGGACGGGCAGCGAGAGCGGCCAATCCGGCCGCACGCACCACCGCGGTCGGGGGGGAATGGATTCCACCACCGGCAGGGGTGAGTGAACAGACATTACAATTCACTCACCCCTGCCATGGTGGCCATTCACCACACTTCTGGACCCACTCGCGTCCTCGGGTCCAGAAGTGTGGTGAATGCAAACAGAGCCCACATTTTACTGTGGTGAACATCTGGCGGGTAGCAAACAGACGTTCACCACAGTCAAACATGGGCCGTGTTTGAGTGTGGTTCAGGTGTGGTGAATCTTGGATTTGTCACGTCTGAAATCACCCTTAGACAACCTGTCTTGAAATAACCACTGGGAACAGTTGAATCACTCTCCTATAGCGACATATATTGTACGTACCCATGAAATGTATCAACTGACAACAGTCCAGTTGCACTAAGATACAAAATGGAATAATATTCATGTTTAATTCAGTTTAATAAAGCTTTGCTGTAACTAGACTTCAACACATAGGAAAATAAGAACATTTCAAGAAAAACTATCCCTTATTTTGTATATTTCCTTTACAAATGAAATACGTTATTTATGTTTTAAGTGGAACTTTTTTCTTCCTACCTGAAGTCATAATGCCATGTTTTTTATTTTACTGCCAGTTGCCACAGAAGTTATTGTAATGTCAGAAATTAAACATTATGCCCTAAAAATTTTAAGGGCTGCACAACATGTAAGCACAAATGTCCCCTTGACTTAAACAGGAAATGTATGGCTTATAGCTGTTCAACTGACTTCACTGCAGAAAAAGGTATAAGAAAATGGATAAAACATCAAATGTCTACCTGGAATATATTTTTCATAAATGATAGGAACATTATTTTTTTTTCCCCTACAAATTTTAAAGACCCTACATCCCATCCCCCTCCCAAGTCCCACTTCAATGCAAAACTTTTTTAAAAAAACGAACAAAATAAACATAACACTAACCGTCCATTTTGGATTCTTTAGACCCATACATTAAAATGTCGGTATACACATACACACAAAGAAATCGAGAATAGCGTGTGGCCTTTCCAAATATTTTAATAACCCATATCTTCGTGCATAAAATATCTGTATCACTTGGACACACTTCAAGAGAACCAATCAGGAAGCATTACTATACCCGTGTTCAAATCAAATTAGCCATAATCTTCTCACAATGAACGAATGCCAGCCTGTTCTTTTCAGCCTATATGAGGTACTGAATTTTTTCTTACATTGAAGAACTGGGGAACTGTATGGTAATTTTTCAGTTTAAGCACACAGCTTTCAATATTTTATTCATACAAAATTCAGCTGTAATTGGTTAGAAGAAACAGAAGAGCTTATCTATAGCTAGCAGGGTATATAGTGTTAAAAAATAATTCTTAAATCATATTTGATTAAAATATATATATATATATACACACACACACACACAAAATTTATTCTTCTGTTGTCTCTCATGGGGTCTCTTATTTCAAAAGTGATAAGCATAGGTTCAATTTGACATTTCAGAACACAGATGCCAAGCTTCCAAAGTGACAGGTGGGCTGCAGCGGTCAACTTGAAGCTACCTTGTGACTCTATGGGTGATTTCAGACGTTACGTGAACACGGTGAACCACGGTGAATACCCACCTGTGGTCACCGTGTCCCGTACGTCTGTTCGCGGCGCGCCAGATGTTGGCCACGGTCAATCCCCACATGGGGTTCGTTTGAACCACGCTTCCCGGGCTAGCCGGGGGAAGGTCCCGGGAAGCGTGGTCAAACGGACCCCGGGCCGTG